>VDFB02348516.1:0-79212 GCA_007258455.2 Sequoia sempervirens
AACTTAGCCCTCACTAGATCAAGTTGGCCACAATCAGTGAAGAGTCTACGAAGTGATGCCTTGTACCCTTGAGCCACTTCAACATCTCTATATGGGGCAACTCTTAATGTCACAGAAAGTAGCTCAGCACTATAGTATTTGAGACTCAATGCAAAAGCAAGAAGATGCAACAAAGTGGTCACTTTGTTCCATCTCTCTACAATGATTTGATATAGCTCTTTGAAGAACTTTTCTTTAGGATTTTCCTCTTTTGCATTGATGATGGTTTTCATTTTCTCAATCATTGAGTTGATGCAATCATATACTTCGCCCAAACAAGGTCTATCCATGTTAGTATAACAGATCGTGCTCAATATGGGCTCAATGAAACTGAGGAGATACTCAACACGATCCCACCAACTGTCATCTATGATTGTTTGGTTAACCTTAGTTGCCCTTTCAGTGCAAGATTGCCTCCAAATGGATCAATTAGGGCTGATGACCATATTAGAGAGTGCCTCACGAACCTTCACAAGTCGTCTCAACACAATTGTGTTGGAGGAAAAACAGGTCTCAACTACCTGTTTGAAAATCAAAATAAAATAAAATTTGTTTACAAAAATTAAAATTTAAAATTTAAAATATTACTAAAGTTCAACATGTTTATTATTTAACTTACCTTCAACAGCTCCAATTTCGAGAAGGATCTAAATATGCCTTGTGCCATATGGCAGTCAATGACGAACATTTGGATGTCTTCGGCCTTGGCATACACCTATTTGATCCACTCAATTTTGGTTCTAGTTTTTTGTAGCATTAGGTTGAGGGAGTGGACAGCACAAGGTGTCCAAAAAATGTGTGAATACCTCTCCTCAACCAATAACCCAACAGCCCTACAATTTTTTGCATTGTTAGTTACGACTTGCACAACATTTTGATGGCCCACTTATTCGATAGCTTGACAAAGGATGTTAGCAATAAATGCACCATCCTTCACCTCTCCTTCACAATCCATTGCTCTCAAAAACATTGCCCCTTTAGGGGACACTGCAATAACATTGATCAATGGGTGATTTTTTGCATCTTTCCATCCATCAGAAACAATAGTCACCCCTGTTTTGATCCACGAATCCCTTATGGGCTTCAAAGAGTCTTTTACATATTTCACCTCCTTATTTAATAAGGTGCAACACACCTCAAAACCTGGGCCCTTATACCCCTTTGGAACCTCATTAACAGATTTCACCATTTTTTTGCCAATATGGTGAGCGAACAACGTTGAATGCCAATCCATTGGTATAGACACATCTCACTATGTCTTGATCAACAATCTCTCTAGCCTCATTCTGAAATGAAGTTTCTAATGGTCCCTTTGATATTTTATTTGTAGAGGGCATGGTTTGCTCTTGAGGTACGAACATAAATAGATGGCTCTCTGTAGGTGGAAAATGAGAAGGCGGTGTAGGGGGCTTCATCCCTTGAGATCCTTTCTTTATCAAAGGATGACCTGATTTTTTATGGCCTGCTACTTGGTCTACTTTTCCTTGCTCATAAATATATGCCAATATTTGGGCTTTTGGAATGCCCTTTTTATCTACACCTGGACAAGCTTTGATGCCTATTCGAGGGATCTTGGACAAGTGCCCTTTTACTTGATTGTATGAGCTCAAATATCTAACATTGCAATGACTATAAATCCAAACATATCCTCCACCACCTGGAAGTTATTGAACGATTTCAACATATTTCCAAAGGAGAGAGTTTGGGTCTGTTTTGAAACGAGATTAGTTTGAACCCGAGGAGGTAGAACCGGTTACCATTGTAATACCCAAGACACAACACATTCCATTTATTCAAAATTTCAAAGTATTGAAATTAAATAACTTAATTCATTTCAAAAAATTGAACATATGCTATAGACACACCTAGAAGAATGAAAACAAAACAAATGAGTTCATTTGTAAAAAAAAAAACCAAAAAACTTCAAAAAACCTACCTCTTTGGAAGAAATCTTCCTCTACGATCTTCTTGGCAATGAACGAACACTTGCAAGTGCTTAGGAATAGCACAAAAATCAACTTTGAACAATCAACAATCAACCTTCAACTCTATTCGTGCTTGTGCAAGCAAGAAAAAAAGTTCAGCAATGGAGGTAAAAAATCTTGTTTTTCATTCACAAATTGATAAATGAGTGTTTTTTCCAATTTGATGTGTTAGGAGGCATGAATTAGGGTTGGGAGGAATATTTTATTGTTTTAAATTCAAAAATAAAGTCAAAAAAACATTAAAAATTGCAAAAATTTGGTCAAAATTTCGCACTGGGTGTGAAAAATTCCGAGTTTGAACCGAGTTAGTTGTAAGACTGTGATCCGGACCCTATTCGGATCCACAGTCTGTGGGCCAGACCTTGTATGAACCCAAGCCAGACCGAACCCTAACCTTGAACTCGGGCCGGACCAGACTAGGACCCAGCACCTATGCAGAGCGAACCAATATCTTAGAGCCTAATGTTTGTCAAAGGAGGTATGACACAAAAACTAAATTGAATGAAAAATGCTCTTTAATCTACTTACTAATATCTGGTCTCATGAGAAACCTTTGCTAGAAATTGATCTGGAGTTGTGGTTGAAGAAATGAGATAAAAACATGTTTCCATGTAACAGTGTTACGAAATGGAAAAGGAAAGAATTAATTATGGCATCGATCTGATTGGTAAGAACTGCATATACATTTTAGAAGCCTATCTCAATAGAGATACTTAAGTTCAAAATTACCACCTCATTTTGGAAGTTGACACAAAAGTTCACACTAGAATCAATCAAATTGAACATTGTTAGAGTAACCAGCTATTTTAATCCCTGATAATACCAGATCTTGAGAAACTAAATTTTGATTTCCATCACTCTAACATAGTGTTCCTAGCATAAGTACAAGCTAGGTCCTTGATCTGAATGGTGTTGTACCCATATGATTCTTTTAATATTGTGTTAAACCTCAAGTCAAATCCTTGTTTTTTGTTGAAGCAAATGGCCATATGTCAAGTCTTGCCCTGTTAGTCCACATCGTGTTCTGTTGTTTCTCTTTGTATCTTTGCAAATCAGCAGATACGACTTTCAAAACAAATCCATCAAGGCAAAGAACAGAGGTTAATCAAAGACAAAGTATTTCAAAGTCAAATGCAACCACAGTATTGAGTGCACACCTAATTCAGGTGACACACCTTACTAGAAGAAAGAAAGTTTTTGTCTGAAGAAATTTGTTAAAGTAGGTTGTCGGAGCACATGTCTATGAAGGGAAAGCAAGTTCAAGTCTAAATCCGAAATCACACCGTCAAGGCACACTCAAAATTTGTTTTCAACTTAAAATTGTGTATACAGGTGCACAACTATGCAAGAGAAAGGAGATCAAGCAATTTGAAGAGAAAATTCATTGTTAGGTGCATGTCTAGACAAGGTGAAACAATGTTTCAATTTCCAAAAGATGTTTTCTTATTATCAAGTGTTCACCTAATTGAAGGGTCCATATTCAAAGAAAAAGATCTGTAAATGCATGAAGTGGGCATCATATGAAGGAAAATTAGTTTAAATATCAAATTCAAAATCATGTAGATAGTTCTGGACCTATGTGAAGAAAATGAGAGTTTCAAATTCAGGATCATATTTGCATACACAAGTGTGCACCTATGTGAAGAGAATAGGCATTCAGAAACAAAGATCAAATTCTCATTGTTGAGTGCATGGCAGACAAAGGGAAAGTGGCAGGTAAAATCAAATTCACAAATCCTTTATGAGTACACCCTTACTAAAGGGAAATCAGGTTCAAATTTCAAGTCTTGTATGAGTGCCCTTAGCAAAGAAGAATGAGTTCACTTTTCAGAAGCTTCGGAATGCATGTACTGGTGCACTCCCATCAAAGGCTGATGGCATTTTAGTGAAGGGTTTTGTACCTATTAATAGGCAGGTGCTTGTAAATACAGAAATTGATTTGTTTTATCAAAAGGTTGCTCATCATGCAGCAGTGTGTGCTTCTGATAGATTAAATATGTTTTCAAAGTTTTAAATTGCAGGTATAGAGTAATGGTGCTGCCCTTCTAAAGGAAGTCTATTTATGCCAAATGAAAAGTGTTCCTATGCATATTGGCATTCACTGGTGTAGAAGCAGAACAGATTTTCAGAGTCAACACTTGTGTGTATAATGCTGGGTGTATACCTACATATTGCTGACCATGAGATTTTGAAAGAAAAGATCATCTCCCATGTATAGTCACACTCAACAGAAGGATTCTCAGTTTCTTCAAAGGGCTGACTAGCTAGCATGACCAAACAGTTTTACCTAATTTCGCATGGTCGAACAACAATCATTATGGAGTTTTGATATTTATAGTGAGGTGCCTAACCATAGACAACCAGACTTGATAATTTATTTAGATAGGCACGCCATGTTGTAGAGCTGGCCATAACCAAAATCGTACAACTATAAATAGAGGGTGCACCTGCTCATAATTCTTCAAACTGTCAGCATTATTACATTGTGGCAGGTGTATACAGTAAACCAAACCGCTCGCCAACCACTCGCCTTCTTCATTTGTATAAATAAATTGCTAATCATCAATGATATATTAAGTCTTCTAGTCTTCATATGGTATCAGAGCATAAAGACTATGGCCTGTACAGTGAGCAATGGAAGAGACCTGAGACCAATGCTAGAAGAAAATGTGAAAATGGCGGTGAGCAGGCAATGAGAAGGACATGAGTTGAGAACCAAATCTGAGTTAGACTGTTCACTACAGGCAGTGCCACCACTTGCTGTGGATGGTACATTGAAGTAGTGGTGAGCAGAGAATGCAAGATCATCTATGAGCAAACCAGTATAAGATAGAGGTATGGAGGAGCGTGGATCTCCCTAGATCATGAAGAAAGACCATGACTTCTTTTTTTTTATTCATTTATTTATTTATTTAAGCCGCTATGTTGTTGTGCGGGCTACAGGTTGAATGCATATTTAATATTCTCATATGAAGATATACGTTTCTTGTAGTGCGGGTATATAGAGCAGAATGCAAGATTCAACTCTATGCTATCATTTATTAACAGATGTTGAATAGGTTGCCTCAGAAGGAAAACTCGGTTGAGTGTGAAAAGGAGGAATAAAACGGCTTAGTGATTTATTCCAGAGTGGACGATTGGTTCCATTAGATAGCACAAGTCAAGTTGATTAAATGTGGATTCGATGGTTCACTTCACAGGTTTGGGCAAAAAAATTTTGGGGGTTGGGTTCGTTTTGGGATTGTCCATACAAAAAATATAAAAACCAAAAATATATACATATTTACAACAGTAATTAAGTTCAAAATACCACACATAGCATCATATATTGTACAATAGACAAAACCATCATTAAAAAAAAAGCAATAGAATGTCAATTATTCAAACTCGAATGTCATGATATATATTATATATTAAAATTAACTACATTGCTGCATTTCTCCTTGTAGGTAAGCATCAAGGAAGAATGTCCAATTGGATGATGATATTATAGATGAAGATTTGTAGGAAAACTTGGAAACTTGGACTTGGAGAGTACATGGCAAATCAAATGAATTCAATGGGAGTTTGAAGGAAATGCCCCCAACAAGGTTGAGGTGCAACACCCCCAGTGGGGTTGAGGGGCAATGCCCCTCGTGGGGATCTAGGGCCAACACCCCCAATAGGGTCAAGGGGAAATGCCCCTTGTGGGGGTTTGGGGGCAACACCCCCAGCAAGGTCGAGGGGCGACACCCCTCACGGAGCCTGGGGGCAACACCCCTAGTGGGGTTGAGGGGCAATGCCCCTCGTAGGGGGTTGGGTGCAATGCCCCTAGCAAGGTCGAGGGGCAGCGCCCCTCGTGGGGTTCTAGGGGCAACGCCCCCAGCGGGGTCTAGGGGTAGCGCCCCTCACAAGGCGAGGTTGAGGGGCGGAGCCCTTGCCACCAAGCCCAAATTAAGACCTCCAAAACCACACAAACCTTCATGGCGTACATCATTTTGCATTCACAATAAAACCCAAATTAAAACCTTCAAATCCACACAAACTTTCATGGCAGACATCATTTTAGGGTTAGGGGGGTGAATTGGGCTTCTTTAAGTTAAAAAAAAAACTCACAAAAATTAAAAAATAACAAAAAAATGTTGAAAACACCCAAATTCTCCTTGGGTCCACCTGGGTTCGGCAGGGTCGAACCCACAATCTGTGGGCCAGACCTTGTCCGAGCCCACAAGGAATTGGACCTAGACCCAAGCCAGACCAGACTGGGACCCTGGCCTTACCCTCAATGGAGCTTAATATAGGATGAAGTTCCAAACCAAGCAAGTATAATTATTTGTGCATGAACAAAATCTATAGATGATATAAGATAGTGATAAAGAGCAAGTTTATTTGATACTATTAACCATAGAAACATAAATCCTCAAAAAATTGCAAAAAACCTGATTTTTAAAAAATATTCGACCAAAACAATTTTCACCTCAAAAAATCTCGATTTAATTAGCTGTGGTTTTCAACAATTTTCAAGGGTTTAAATTGCAAGAAAATCATGTAAAAATTGCGAAAAATTCATGTAACCAACTCGTCAAAAAACCATAATCCTAGGAAATAACTATTTAATCGAGTTTTTTTGTTGATTTTTAGCACAAAATTGAGTGTTGGCCATTGGGACGTGGTTCACCATCAAAGATTCACTATATTTCATTAGGATGTGGCAAATCACAAGTAGAAGACCTTGAGTGGACGTATATTTCTAATAGATGTTAAGGACATTAAAATAGACACGTTCTTTGGTATGCTTCTATGTTTGATGTTAAGGACATTAACATGGAATGGTTAAGAGATGTGTTGCTTTTTTCTCTATATTCCACACTACTGTCATTTGCCTTAGGCTCGTAGTAATACTTTCTGTGTATATAAATATAGAGACAAAATTTAGTGGGAAATAGCAACAATATTATAAATACTAAGGTTTCTATCTTATTTTTTTAACATATATGAACCTTATAATAGCACTTGCCAAAAGTAAATATAGAAAGTTGGACTAAACTAAAATGAAACTCTATTGGCTTGATATCAACCTATAAAGAAGTTTGGTTTCTTTGAATTCTTGTGATCCTGACTATTCAAAAGGATTTTAACATTTCAATTGTCAACACTAATACCAAGGTGGTTGTTTAGATTATCAAGGTTAGGTTGGGGGAAATTTCCTTTTCAGATGCTCACAAAGTGGGATAATTTGGAGCTTCAATTTGACATTGACCATCAAGTTTTAATGATAAGCGAGTAGGGTAGTGACAATTGTATAATCAAGTGGGAAGCATAAGTATATACATAATAGGATATAAATATTGTGGAAACGGAATATAAATAGTTCGTACAGAAAGATAAAAATCAGCTTTGCAGTGCTGAGAAAATAAACTATACCAGTATTTTATATCAAACAAAGAATTGTTTTGGGTATATTTAAATTTCATATATATTTTTCACGCTTAATGCTTTGTTAGTTGGTGAAACTTGCTGCTTAAACCATGCCATACACTTGTTCTCAAACTACACTCCATTTAGGATCATTATATACATGGAGGTTCAGAAGGCCTGCAAGGAGTACAATAGTAGTGCATGAATGCTTTAGACATATGTAGTGTAGCATTCCATACATGTTATATAGGTATCAGGCAAACTAATACATGCCTTGAGAGAAGTCATGGCCTAGTCTTGTGGGCTTATCTTAATCCCTCCCAAAGCAAGTCTCATATATTTTCTCTTTAATGATCCAGACAGATTTCAGCAACAACTATCCCATTGAAAGGGAATGTTCCTTGTGCTTTGGTTATTCATTGAAACTTGTGCCTATAATCTCTAAAATTCTCAATTCAATATCCATCAATGTTTTTAACTCCATCATCCACTTCGATGCAAAATCAAGGAAAATTTATTAGAATAATAATAGCTAAAATTGTGGCTCAAATAGTTGCTCTCTTCTTTTGTACTAGCAAGCCTTTATTATCTAATGAAAAAATAGTTAACACTCCCTTTACTCTTTTACAAATCTGCTAAAATAGTTATCAATGAAAACATTTCAATATCATTAATTGTCTTTTGAAATTTAAGATTTTGTTTCGAAAGCACATTCTATTACACTATCTTGAGCTATTTGATTCAAAACCTATTAAGTTGAACTTTGCAATTGCTTACTTTGTTATATAATTTCCCTTTCACACTCTTCATATAGTTCTCTTTGACATTGTTCTAGAAATTGCAAGTACTGTTAAATCACAAATATGAATCAGTTGATTTTCGTTTTGTAATTTATGATGTCTGCTCAACAATGGAAAACTATCTTTTTAATGACTTTCTTGAGCCTAAGGATTTTGAGATCCTAGAGGCTAACTTGGATATCATGAGGTTGAACAACTTAGGGAAGCTCTTAACAAAGAGCTTCATCATCAGGACTTGCAATGCTTTAGCATAGCTCTAAATGTAGTAGGAAGTCATTGGCTACATTTGATTTTTTGGAACTTCGTACTTAGTTTCTAGGTTGACTTTGTACAAACTATATTGTAATTGAAATTTTATCAATTGTAACCATCTAGTTATTATTATGCACTATGAAGTATGCTTTGTGCAATGCAATATAATCAGCGATATGAATATAAATAACAAAATCCTATTTTCTACAATTCATGTGTTAACACTCTATTTTATTCGCTCTCTACATCTCTATGCTATGGAAATGCCTCTTAAATTTTATTTATTTTTAAATAGTTATTGTCTATTTTTCCACAATTTTTTAGGTTTTTTCTTATATCCGATTTTTTCCCATTTTTTCCAATTTTATCCCCATTTTTTCAAAAAACCTTATACTTCTGGTTTGCCAATTTTTTCCCCAAATGATTTTTGCTGCTATGCCATTAACAGTTTTTCTTTTGAGAAATTTTTTTTGGAATATTAAAGGGGATAATATCATTATGGAAATTGTATTAGACAAGTATTTTGGATTTAATTTTCATACTTGAAAAATGAAAATTCAAATGCAACTAATAAATAAAAATTTATGGGGCATAGTGAGCGGAAAAGAAAATCCACCTACAGATGCAAATAAATTATTGGATTGGAATGGTAGAGATGATAAAGCCGAAGCTACTATTGGTCTTGCTCTTTCTGACTCTGAATTACATCACAGAAAACTGCTCTACATAGGAGCACTGGAAATAGAACCAGTTTCATGCTTAAAGGAAGCTACTGGTCCCTATTTTTGCACAGCTGAGAAAGGTTGCATTAACATTTAGCAGTGCAGCTATTTCAAGCAAAGGGTATATTTCCTTTATTCAGCAAGGGTTTCAACTTTCACCAGCAATTCCTACATCAATTCCAAAGTGCTCAGACATATATCAGCAGTTCACTTTAAAAATTCAGCTGCCTACAGTAATAAATACTAGTTATCGTGTCTGATTTCAGCAAAGCTTTTCATTTCAGCGCCACATCAGTCATTTGATGAGGTTTCATGATGGTGCTCATTTCAGTCTTGAAAGATTGCCTAGTTTCAGCAGATGATCATTAATAATTCTACCAAAAACATTCGTCTTTTCAAGATTTTATCTACAACAGGATTCTACATCAGATTTCATTGTTTTTCATCATTGTATCAGCAGTGGCTTCATATGAAAACGATGGTTTACAATCAGTTTGATACTCAGCTGTTATATCAATCCTCAGTGGAAGTGCCTGATCTCAGAAGGTTTTAGTGGCAAGATTTGGCATTTTTCATAACATTCAATCATACCAGAAGTTCACTGAAATTATTATGGCTTAAACCAGGGTGTATTTATCATATTAGGCATATTTCAAGTAGAATTCATACCCTACAACATTCAGTTATCATTAGTATAGTAATGATCTTTTTGAGCTTTCCAGGGTAATTTCATCAAACAAAATACAAAAGACAGCAGTCATAATTGCTAATTCCCAGGCTTTGATCACTTCATATACAATATGGCAATTTTCAGATATTGCATTCAAAGTTGCATGATTGGAGCAAGGGTTTGCTGAAGCATCAATAGAAGAAAAGGGTGTTCAGATTCAAATCATCAAGAAAAATGCTAGAGTTACAAACATCTTTAGAGGGTTTGCCATGATCAAAACAAAAAGATTTATTTAAATCATCATCCAAAGCTGCTTGTCAAGATTCGCTATTCTTAGCCATCACTATTTTCATGGAGATCATATTCAAAGAAGTCTATTTTCAGTTAGAGCCACTTAAAGCCTGCACTATTTTTAGCTCTATACTTCTAGCTCAATGTGCTTTTTGAGAAGTCTCTAATTTTAGAAGTCTATTTTTGGATCTCTTATCACGCAAGAGATCTGAGTTGTAGTGTTAATCTTGTAGTAATCTTTATTAGTAATCTAATTGACGACTGCCTAAGTCTAAATTTAAGATCAGTGGATAGAATTTTGTAATAATGCTTGCATTGCATGCAAGCAATCAGTTCCTAGGGTAGGTTAGCTTTTTGATCTATTTCTCATGCAAAGTTTTGTAAACCTTATAAATAAGTGTCATTTGCACTTAGGTTCCTAATAGTAATTTTTATGCCTACATGTCATTAAAATTATTTTTCACTAAGTTATTATCTATTGAATTAACTGTCTTGTGAACTAGGTAAAATATAAGAACTAATGCAAGTTTTGTATTGAAGATTTTATTAGAAAAAGTATTGCAGTTTTCTATACAGTTTTTCATGCTTAATTCATAATCCTTCATGTTAGTGTTCATTTCAATCCAATCAAGTTTTACTCGTAATTTTCAATCTTTGCATTTAATTGAAAGTTACAAGCATTCTTTAGTAGTGTTAGATATTTTTATGTAGTAAATAGTTATAAAATATAAAATCTCATCTAGTGCAAAAGTGCATATCAGCCTTTTTCCCTAGATGAATTCAAAAAGAAAACATCTTTAGTTTTGTCTAGTATAAAAGTGAACCACCCCAAAAGACATTATATAGATTGTAAATAGCATGCAAATATTATTCAAATTACATTGGTTTTTGTTACAAGAAGTGTCCCCTTCTAATTTGAAGAGTAGTTCTACTATGTGTCACATTAAAAGGTGCTAATTAAAATGCTAACAATTTCTAGTAGTTCACTAGGGAACAACAATCAATGACTAGTTATAGTGCTATCTACACTTGATGTGAAAGAAAAAAGGTCTTGATCATTCTCCTCTAAAAATAAGATTATTCTTCAGCAATTGTACCAATTTTTTCAGCTTTAAAAGAAGAACCACTCCAAACAATGGTTGATCGGGCTGGTAACCACATCAACAACGTTTGTGCGCTTTCACTATTTCCATGGAAAAATTAGATCGGTTCATTGGTATTGACAAACATCATGAGCTTCCTCATGGATGAAGGAAGAACTTTTCAAAGTTGTATTTGGATAAAAAGTAGCATCTAGGTGAACGTTTTTTAACCTTCACCACTACATGTGGAATTTTGAGCACAGTACATGAAGATATTGCAATTTTCTTGTTTGTGGAATTATTGCAAAGTATAGCAACTAATTGGTTTCACCATCTCGTTGTTAGTTCTATCACTAGTTGGGAGTTAACGAGTGACAAGTTTCTTATGCACTTCAAAGTTTCAAACCAATTGAAGATAGTTATATCTTGTTTGCACAACTCTCAAATGTCAAGAAAGACAAAAGTGAACCTATGAGGGACTTTGTTGCAAGATTCCATCATATAGTCACTAGGATTTTTGACACTCTAAATCCTCCTCAGATTCTTTTAGGTTGCTTCATAAATGTTCTATCACCAAATATTGCTTTCTTTCTTAGAATAGGTCATGCTCCTAAATTGAATGATGTCGAAGAACATGCAATTGAATTGAAGGACCATATGATCACCTCATGAAGAATTTAGAGAGATTCAATTAGGCAATTAGTACAAACATTGGCTAATTCCTTATTGCAAATAGTAAATGATGCGACAAATATAAGAAAAGAACAACCTTAGAGTGTTATAACTGCTTTCACAGTGTCCACCTCCTCTAAGAAGAAATAATTCCTTCTCATTCCCCTACTCCAACAAAGCAAGTAATAGAAGCTTCTTTCCTTCATGCACATAGTACATGTTCCATGCAAAAGATAAACATGATTGAATTTGTCTTAAAATGCTAAGGCTAACAAACATTGGTAGCTTCAAATGCAAATCAAGGGACTTTGTGTGATCCTCAACATCTAATAGATGAACCCAATGTTGACTATACGAGAGGATATATATAATACGAACATGATTTTGATAAGATAAAAAATAATTTGCATAATCATACATTGAATGATATAATGTGTTCATATAATTAGAAATCACAAATAGAATAGTATCCATTAGAAGAGGATATATTCCCTACTTTGGTCAAATCTTGAGGTTGAAGAGGGACTTTTGATGCAAGAGTAGCCTAATCTTGCCATATATTCTCTAAGGAGGATGAAGTCAAGTTAACATTTGAGGAGCAAATCCGCTTTCCAATTTTTTATACTAAACAAGAAGACATCAACTATGCCAAAGAAAATGAATGGCTTCTTTTCTTCATTTGAAAAGCTTGCACCAAACATAATCGAAGAAGGTCAAATCACTCAAGTTATTTAAGCAATCTTTTCCAGAGAAAGAGTCTCATGCTAGAAATTGATGTTTTTCTTCAAAATTTGACTCCATTCCAAAAAGGCCGAGATGTTTTTTTATCTGAGGTTGCCACTTCCAATTTCATAAATTCACAATATTGATAAGAGATTTCAGTTCCAAGAGGTTGATATTTTTCATTACGCCAATGAAAGATTTTAGTTAGATAAGAACAATTTCTTGTTCGTAAAGATAGTTTAGCTCTAGAGGCACTTGCTAGATTGGAACTTTAAGTGAAGGATTCATTAGCAGATCTTAACAGTTTTCTCCAACATCTTGAAAGCAAGTCTTCAATAGAGGACACAATTCCCTTAAAGTTTGACTCATCCTAAATCTTCAATAGATCCCGTGTGTATTAGTGAGGAAGCAAGTGTCAAATATTCAACAAATATCGATGAGCCTATGCCAACGTAATGTTGCCTAATTGGGAATGCCCTAAATTTACCCTAAGTCCTTGATTTTTAAATGAACAAATGGGTTAGAGAACACCTTTCACTTTATTGAAGCCCTTGCCACAAATTAGAAACCATTTACCACAATCGCATTGATTAACAGATTATAACCATTTACCACAATAATACTAATTAGCCGATTATCATAATTAAATATTAGTAAACTCAAGGCCAAATTACTAATCCAATCACAAAGCATTTAATATCCTTGGAGGGCTCAACCATAGGAGAGCATGGGAGAACGTGACTTGATGGGGTGCCTAGGACCCTCTAGGCCCAAAAGCGGATATACCATCCCCCTTGGCCTCATGTGGCCCATGCCATCCATATAAGGTGGTCTACCTAGGAGGCGTCCCCTTTCTATTATCCCCTCATCTTGCCAACCATTTCCCTCTCTCTATGGTTTGACCTCTTGTGCTGAGTCACAATGATGGAGGGGTGAGATTACAATGGGTGCTCTGAAAATGCCATCTCTTCTAAGCCCAAAGCGCTATACCCTTGATACCCCCTTGGCCTCCTTGAGACTACTTGGTCCTCTGTCTCGAGGTGGCGTACCTAGGAGAGTGCCCCATCACCATTCCCCTCTTGTAATCTCAACCTCCTCTATCATGGCTAAAACATTCAAGACATATGGCAAACAAATGTTACTCATATTTACTTGATAAAAAGAAACAGTCATGACAGCAATGCATCATTAGTACCTTGATCTTCTAGTCAAACAATCACAATCACATATATTAAATGGTGCTACAACTACATTATTGTAAATCAGATTTCATACCACTTATTCAAGAAATCTGACTGTTGTACACATGCAAATTTTTCATTTATTTCCAATTTAGAGGGTGCAGTCCTCTATTTCCTTTTATTTAATTTTTCCTTGTAGATGATTGCTGGTCTGTATATTCTTCTCCTTCAATCAATCTGCCTTTTATATTCGGAAGATATTGCTTAATAAGAACAAATAGATTAGTTCAAAGAATGATTACTAATAAGGATTAATAATTGCTGCAAGCATCATTATTGCATAATCGTATATAATTCACATATATAAATACCCTATATATATTATATACATGTGTGTGTATATGAGATTATATTTAACTTACTCCCCTTATTGATTTATCATTTATCTTCCATCGAACTATCTTCTTCTTCATGCATACTTCCCATATCAGACTTCTTATTTCTTCTTTCCAAATCTGAGTACATCATATTAATATATCTATTGCTATGCTCAAGAAGTATTCCTATTTTTGTCCTTATTTGTTGTTTATATATCTGTGTTTAAATCTGGTTATATTCCATTCTGCTGCCTTTCTGAGTGCAGATCCTTATTTATTTGTGAATGCTCTTCCTTCCTCAATGCCTCTCCCCACTCATCTATTTCCCCTTTTATATCTTCCATTGTGGGGAGAGTCACATTCATTCATTTACAATATACACACCCTTTCATGATTGTTTATTCTTGAAAAGAGTCATGACTATTCATACATTAATTATTATTACTTTATTAATTAATCCACAACTACCCTAATTATTTCCTTATCAATTAATCCACAACCTCAATTATAATTTCTGCCACCTTTATAACTTGATCGCTGCTTTTAGACTTTAATTTCTTCCCATATTACTTAATCGTTGCCTTGCATTTGTTCGTTTCTGCTTAAGGGAACACGATTGCTGCTGTTTCCAATCGCTGACTTCACCTCTTGTATTTCCTGCCTTGGGCGATCATCTTGATAAAGATGGTTGGCCAAAATAAAAGGGGTAAAAACTTATTTCATTATTGATCGCTGCCTGATTTTGTATTATGTTAACTATATTATATACTTTGTTTTATATTTACACATTTAATATATTATATGTTTCTTGTTTAATATATATGTATATTTCAATATTTACAATTAATATTTATATTTATATTTTGATAATATAATTATAATATTATCTTATGATAATTATAATTATAATACTATTAAATTGCTAATATTTCTTTTTATATTTTTAATATGTATTTTGTTGTTTATTTTATTTATTTATTTGTATTTCCATGCTTTATATCTTTAGTGTTACAATTTTGGGGTCATGGCAGTCCACCCTGCCCAAGATTGCTTGCCCTCAAGCAATCACAACTAAGGCTTGTAATCTCTTGACACTACTCCTTGTGGTGTAATTGGTTTCTATTGCGGTGCCTTGTTATAATTTATACTACAATGATGTCCCTGAATGAGTAGTTGTAAGTATAAGGTTAATTCTATTGTTTAAAGTATGAGGACAATTTATTGTCTTATGTACTACTATTTCCCAATAACTCTCAAACCCAAGGGTTGGAATTTGGCAAGACTTGTTACTTAAGACAAGTTTTCTCTCATTTCATCACCACAAGGGTTGGAATTTGGCAAGACTTGTTACTTAAGATAAGTTTTCTCTCATTTCATCACCACAAGGGTCCTAGAAAATGATTCAAACTCTTCATTATCCCTTGTTGAAAACTACAATGACAGAAAAAATGTTGCATCCTTCATCATGATGGATTATGGGAGTGTTGTAAATGACAAGATCCTTTATTACGGGTTGTACCCCTTTTTTGAACAAGGTATGAGGCAAGATTGATTCAAATGAGGATGTAATAGCTTATAGGTGCTTGTAATACCTAACCTAGACCAATCATCTTGTCATAGACTCATTAATGATATGTCATAATCTTCTAAGTATATATTTTCTAGATAATACTTAAGTATCACTTTATTGGATTGATCAAGTCAATAAAATAGTTTAGCATCCCTAGCAAGTGATGGAAAGACTTGAATTTATAGGTTTACTCTAATATCCGGTTCGTGTCTTATCTTCCAAATCAATTTGGGGTTTATACCCCTGCCCCCCAAATATTTTCATATCTTGGAAAAGTATTATTTTACTTTTACCTGATTTATTTAAACAATATCAAGTTATCCCTAGGTTTGAAAGGTGAGGATGATCATGGGATTTGTGGGTTATGGACCCATAAGGTAACTTAGCATAGGCTTTTATAATAATTTTGTTGTATCTCAATTTTATCTCAAATACCTAATGTTGTTAGGAGTACATTTACTGAATCTTATTTGTTTGTGTGAAAGTTGTACCTTACACAGTTTATGATTTTGACTATTCAATATTCATAAAGAGCTTGACATAGTGACCATTCACATTTGTACTTTGTTAGGTTTTAATACTTGGTTCAATGTTGGTGGTGAGGTGGATCCATTGGAGAGATTTGTTCCTTTATGTCCATTTCTTAAAGGAGTCACCATCCTTCACAATAAATGAGTCACCACCCTTCATGGCTGCCTTTTGAGAGTAACACTTTACTAAGTTGATTGTTAGATTTATTTCCTATTGATGGTTTCCTTACAAGGAGGTGATTCTTCTTTTTTATATCTTATTGTTGAGGGATTCATAGTCTTTTATATTGGAAGGGTCACAAGTTTTCACATTTGGAGTTACATCCCTTCACACATCCTAATTTAAGTCTCTTGCAAAATTACTTAAGGTTCTATTCTTAATTGGATCCTTCAAATGATGGTATAAATGAAATGCTCTCCCTTTTTATATCACAAATTTGAGAAAGTCACACCTTTTCACTTCAATAGTTACAACTCCTCATTATTCAATTTTAGAGAAGTTAATTCGTTAGTGCTTCTTAACTCAAGAAGTATTTTTGACAAAGTTTTTAACAATTTCATGATTTTTAAGCATAAAGTAATCATAACACACATGGAGTAGTCTTTGTTGAAGATATAGCTAGCATGAAGCAAACACATGGATATACTTAATACATGTAGCACACATGTGAAAGACACATAAATACACATAAGATATGAAGCATGCATTTAAATACACGTAAGTCATGAAGTATACGCCTAAATACACGTGGATCACAAAGTATACACATGAATACATAAGTCGCAAAGTATACACGTGAAGGCACGTAAGTCGGAAGGTATACACATGAATAGAAGTAAGTCACAAAGTATACACGTAAGTCACAAAGTATGAATACACTTAAGTCACAAAGTATTTACATGAATACACGTACGTTGCAAAGTATACACTTGAATACAGGTGTGATATAAGAGGGATTCGCTACACACGGGTCTCTCCTTTCTTGAGAGATCACCAGGGAACGAACTGCCCTTATACACCTTAGAATATGGATTAGTGGAATGATAAGAAACTAAGATTCAATGCTTCAGGAAAAACCACCAGAGACATTGAGAGAGCAAAACCAAGAGATTTATGTCCCAGAAGAGGGAGCTTTCGGCCAAAAGACATCAGCGCAGTTTCAGGACGCCAGCGTGGCGCATTGTCGTCTAAAGGATGCGCTAGTGTCTTGAGCAACAGAGAGCTCAGGAGCTCGAATAGACATAAACAAGCTTTACTTCTAAGCTCAGGCCTAAGGTGTACTGAACAATATAACTAGTCAAAAAACCAGAAATCAAAATGAATGCAAGGATGCTTGGAGAAATCTTACCTTTCCCTAGATGCCCAGATCTTCACTTCAAGCTCCTTTTCGCGACCTACACACAAAAGAACGAGAGGAAAATTGTTGGGTCGCTATATAGGGGTTTGCCTCAGTCAGAACCCCGTTTTGGTGTTCCCACCTCCATGGACAGCCAAGTTGGAAAGGATTGTAAATGAAGTAAGCAAAGCGTGTGGTGAAAGCAAAACCCGCTCAAGAGTAGAACACACACCACAAAGCGTGTGGTGAAAGCAAAACCCGCTCAGGAGTAGAACCCGCACCACAAGATAGTAAATGAACAAGTATGAAAGGAAAGTGAAAGAGAGAGAGAGTGTTACCCATGGGCCTAGACCCTCTCTGGAGCACACAGACGCACCGTTGAGTGCTTGCTTGAGAGCTGTTGCTGCTACTGGGAGGACCTCAATCTGGCATGGCTTCACTTGTAAGAGCATTGCTATCAAAAGTGAAGAGAAATCTGAATTGGAGCAAGTAACAAGAAAGCTTGAGTGATGTCTTCCAACCCCCAAATGAGAGCCCAAAAGGGGTTTTTAATGCTTGCAAGGGCGGCGAAGAGCCGTTACTTTCGGAATGTAACCACTAGGACACGTGTCTCAAGGGTTAGTATTCTAGATTCCACATTTTCAACTTGGGAAACCAACAAGATGCTAGCGCGCCGCACAGACGTCTGCGTGTCGCGCGTGCGTCCAGAGCCTAAATTCTCGGGAAACGTGTCACTAGGCTTTTGTCGCTCAGCCGCAGGTCCGCATGGAGTCAGAATCGCGAAATTCCGACCCATGGGATTTTGTCATTAATGTTTCAAGGCGTCATAAATGCTAGGCAAAAATGCCAAAATGTGGAATTGCACTAGGTACAATTCAGCGACATTACATTTTGCCCCTACTTTAGTGGGCTCGATTTTGAAAAAAATCAGCCTCACTAAAGTAGAAAAGAAAAAATTTCTTCCAAATTTTAAATTTTACAAATTTGCGTGTCAATAGAGAGGGACCATAGCGGTCACTGAAGCCAACCTAACTGGTATTGAAGGTGCCCCCAGCATCCGTGCTCAACAAACAGGGTTTTACCGGCCATGAAAAACTATTCAAAGCGTTAACCTACAAAACTCAAATTTTGGGTCAACCTTGAAAAATCAGAAGAAAGCTACTACGGAGAGAGGAATGATCAAGAAAAAGTCATTAATTCGGAAGAAAAATATGATCAAGAGATGACCTTATGCCCCCTCCTAAGTTTTCCCCTAGCTTGGTGGTGCAAATTCAGGAGAAACCGGGGAGCCACAAGCTCTAGGAAAAATGGGCCCCGGGGGGCCTATATATACCTAGGTGGGCCCCTAGAAGGGTCATTTTCACTATTCACTACGAGCAAATTGTTGACTTTTGTGAGAGAAAAGTTAACAAAATGCCGAGCAGGAGAGAGTATGAGGTGCCAAGGTTGGAGCAGCTATGCCAGGACATCACCTAGGGCCACGGGTGCACTAAGTAGGTCTCTAAGTCCCGTTTTCGTGATTTTTAGCTTATTTTTAGCATATTTTCCGTCGGCGAGGTGCGCATGCGTCCAACATCCGCGTTGTCGTCCATCGTAAGCGCTGGGATCCCAACTCTGCGCTGTCATCTCGGAGGCATGTTGTTGTCTCTAAGGCGACCATGGTAGTCAAGGACGCATGCGCGACACGCATAGGTATTATTTAATTTTTTGTGTTTATGCAAAAATTCGATGTTTTGACTCAGATTTTCACTTCTTACAGGAGTACTCGGAGATTCGAGAGCATCTGAGAGGGCGAGCATTCTGACTTGTTCGTGAGCAGAGGGACCGTCTATCGGAGGATGAGGTCACACATCTGCAGCGGGTCGGTCTCTGGCACGTGTTCACCATGCTAGAGATGAGGTGCCATGAGAGGATGTTGACGACCCTTATGGAGCGGTGGGACTCCACCACGTCATCTTTCCAGCTGCCTTGTGGAGGGATGACCATCACACTCAAGGATGTCTATCGGATCCTTGGGCTACCCATCCGCGGACGGCAGGTGGCTCTCGACGATACACGATCGGCACGGGAGTGGAGGAAGGGCGTCCTCTACTACACAGGGAGGATTGACGGTGGCGACGGTATGGGTCATATCTACACGCACCAATATGATCATGCGAGGACCACTGCACCATTGCTCCGTCGAGTCATGGTCGTGACCGTTGCCTTCCGGATCACGATTGATGGGCGAGGCTCGCACCTACACGGGGCTTCGTCCACACTATCAGAGAGATGGTAGAGCATAGGACTATTTTTGTCTGGGGCCGCACCATGCTAGCGCACCTCTACCAGGAGCTAGGCCGGTACGTGCATTATGAGTACCGTAGCCTTACAACGTGCACACTTTTACAGGAGTGGGCCTTCGCCCACATCATGTGCACCCAACCAGTCGGTTTTCCCCAGCGACGGTCGTATCACATTCCCATGGCCCACTGGTATGACATGACAGGCCAGTGGAGATTGGGGGACCTACAGTTTTGGCGCTTACAGTTTGACACTCTCACTACGGATGGGGTTCGATGGAGGCCCCACTGATTTTTCACATGGGTGGATGACAACAGGTACTTGAGGAACCTGCAACAGGACCGGTTTTTGATCGGCCAGAGAGATTATATTATAGTACCCTACTACTAGAGTCGGGTCATGTGGCAGCATGGCCGACCTCAGACTATTTTAGTAGACGTGCCCACCTATACTAGGGCCTCCAGGAGTGTGGCAAGGGTTGGGGATCGACCTCGCCCCACCATTACTGATATCGTTCCCTCAAATGATGATGAAACTGATCATGATCAGTTGCCTTTAGTGGCGGCAGATAATGTCGGAGTTGCTGCGGATTTTGCACGGTGGTGGGAGAGGCATCATCCTACTTCTGTGTTCAGCGAGGGTGCCCTGAGAGGGGATCTTGGTTCACAGGGGGACTTCCCACCCCAGCCCCCATAGGACAGACAGAGAGGTCGACAGCAGGCCAGTGAGGAGGCACCATAGGAGGAGGCGGCACCACCAAGGCCGAGGTGGCTGAGGAGGTTGGATCCCCCACCAGCTACCCCTGTCTCTTCGGCACCACCAGCTTCCATTGTAGCAGCGGCGACGGCGCAGGTCCCAGCACCAACCCTCACCCTGACCCGACATGGCAGCTAGGAGACCCAGGTATACAGGATATGTTGTTTATGTTTCCATACTTTCAGTTTTTTGTTTACGATATATGTATATACATGCCATGTGATACTGATACCTCTTCCTTTCTTTGTGGTTGCAAAGGACACACAGGGATGGGCTGGGCTTATAGCTCAGTGTATTTCGGAAGTCGCCCCTGACGTGCCGATCCAAGGGTCAGTCCTCGAGGCTTACCGGCCAGCATTTGCGAGACAACATGCCCCCAGTTTTGAGCCAGTTGTGCACTTGAGGACCACTTACGAGGAGCGGGGCGTGGAGATTGTCCAGCTTACTGCGGAGCTGACAACTATTCGAGGACAGCACGATTAGCTGTAAGGGAAGTTGCGGATGGCGCTCACCGAGCGAGACACGACAGTGAGGAGGGTTGATGTCGCAGAGTAGGCGCGTGATGCCCTCCAAAGCCGTCTCGATGACCTCGACGAGCAGCCGACAGTTGTGATCCCAACAAATGTTCAGCGACTATGGGACGAGTTGAGACAGGCGGAGCTGACCATCTCTTCTTTACAGGGAGAGATTAGAGGGATGCGGGAAGCTTTGTTTGTATCACGCTCACACCGTTCATGCTCCATGACCACCGTTTAGCCCCTCCTGAGGGTTCCAGAGCATCCACTAGAGCCAGAGGGCTTCAGGAGCCATGCACCACAGTGATTAGAGGCTCATCATCAGTTTTGTATAACATTTTTGCAGCGAGATACATACATACATATATACTTGTAGATCTTTTGTATAGACATATATTCAACAGCCATTCATTTTTTATAGTAGTGGCTTGATACATGTACATGACATTGATACATACATGCTTATATATATATATGATTCTGATCTCATGGCATTGTTCATTTGGATATGTATGGTCTTTATTTTTCATGTATGTTTATGCTATGGATGTATACTTACATTAGATGCTAATCATGATTGAATAAACACACATGGTTGTATGTTAATTAAATTCAATGATGATCTAATAGTCTTTAAAAGATGTAATGTGATGCATGGTCACACACACACACACACGTGGTCACATCATAACACAAATTTTTTTCATAATGTGTTAATGAATAATGTCAACACATGTAGTGCTACTGCCCTTCTATAGAGAGAACACCACACATATGACACATAGAACACTACGCGTAGTATCAACGAAGATGCATTGCATTAACGGGCTCTTTTAAAGGCGTTCCATCCATAGGCACCCAAACCATATACATAGATCACAATGTAAGGGCCTAACAAATTAGGACTGGATTTTCCTCTCTGATCAAGCGGCGCACTTATATTTCTTTGGTTTTCACGAAGAACCAGATCTCCTATTTTAAAAGTCCTAGGAAGCACACTTTGATTATATTGTCTAGATCATAGTTGGCAGACTCGCAGAAAACTCGCCGAGTTTTTAAAAACTGGCGAGTTTTTTTTAAATCGAGTTTTTTTGAGTTTAACTCGGTTGGGCGAGTTTTTTCGAAAAACTCACAAGTTTTTGCCAAGTTTTTCGAAAAAACTCGGCTTTGCAAAAAAAAAGTGTTTCTAATGAAATTTAAGCAATTTTTTAAGTTCCCGAGTTTTTGCCGAGTTTTTAAAAACTCTACAATTTTTGGCTTGGTGAGTTTCTTTTTGGGGCATTTCTTCCAAGTTCCAACTATGGCCTAGATAACCACCGTTGATAAGCTTTAAGATGTTTGAGGGCTCGTAAATGGCGCTCATCGAGCATCTCCCGTTGATGCAAACGGTTAACTCGATAGGTTTCATCATCAATTAACCCTTTAAGGGAAACCCGCAAAGACGGAATTTCCAACTCCAAAGGCATAATAGCTTCGACACCATACACAAGATTGTAAGGCGTCGTTCCTGTAGTTGTACAAACACTCGTGCCATAGGCCCACAAAGCATACGTTAATTGAATATGCCAATCCTTACCATGCTTATTAACTATTTTACGGAGAATAAGCTCAAGAGTTTTGTTAGACGCTTTTGCTTGACCATTGGATTGTGGATAGTACGGTGTGGAAAACCTATGCTGAATATGAAATTTCTCGAGGAACTGCTTCACTTCCTTTTTCTTGAATGGTGTACCATTGTCAAAAACAAGCCTAGTGGGCAATCCAAACCGAGAAATGATGTTGCTCATGAGGAAATTATAGATAGCTTCAGCGTTCATGGATCAGAGTGGGATAGCTTCGACCCATTTCATGAAGTAATCCGTAGCGGTAATGATAAAGGTATGTCCCTTGGAAGAAGGTGATATTTTTCTAATAATATCCAACCCCCATTTTGCAAACGGCCAAGGAGAAGTTTGATTTTGTAATTCTTAGGCAGGTGTATGAATAAGACGACTATATTGTTGACATTGAAGGCACTTCTTAACAAAATCGAAGGGGAATCTTGTTCCATCATTTGCCAATAGTAACCCATGTGTATCAATCTTCTTGCTAAGGATCTACCACCAAAGTGTCCACCCTCGGAGCCCAAATGGGCTTCCTTAAGGGCTAGGGGTATTTCCGCTTTAGTGAGACACCTGAGAACCAAGCCATTATAGGCTTTCCGATAAAGGACATCAAATAGAATAACGTAACACTTTGAAAGCTTTCTTATACGAGTGCGATCATTCTTTGTCGCATCATCGGGAAAGTTTCTAGTCTTTAGGTAGTTATAGATATTAGAAAACCATTCTCCAAAGTCCACATGGGAACACACAAGGGACTTGGCTTTGGGTTGGTCGGGAACCGCAAGGGTCCGCAGGACTTGAACCACGAAGTGGTATTCTTTCCTATCTTCTTCTAAAGGTACCAAGGAACAAGGGACTCGGCTTTAGGTTGGTCGGGAACCGCAGGGGTTCGCAGGACTTGAACCACAAAGTGGTATTCTTTCGTATCTTCTTCTAAAGGTACCAAGGAAGCAGCACTTGCCATGGCATCAACATGTCTATTTTCTCTCTTAGGGACACTGTCTATTGTGAAAAAGAACTGTTTAAGCAAGGACAAGGAAAGGTCCTGATATTGGGACAACTTACTTTGCTTGGCTTGGTAGGTTCCCGTTATCTAGTTCACGCTAAGTTCAGAATCACCTAGAATACGAAGACATTTTAATCCTAGCACGATCGCGGCACGCAAGCCAGCAATAAGGGCTTCGTACTCGGCGATGTTATTGGTACAAGGAAAATCTAGTCAAAAGGATAGAGGAACTGGTTTACCTTCAGGATATTAGAACCACACTAGCCCCAGAACCAATTTGACACCTCAATCCATCGAAATACATCTTCCATTCGAGGTCATGATCAATTACAAAAATATTTTCATCAGGAAACAAATCCAACCCTAGAAAGGAGCGAGATG
Organism: Sequoia sempervirens; assembly: GCA_007258455.2. NCBI lineage: Eukaryota > Viridiplantae > Streptophyta > Pinopsida > Cupressales > Cupressaceae > Sequoia > Sequoia sempervirens. Next base: position 24,174 of record VDFB02348516.1, read on the forward strand.
AGGGAGCATCTGCCAGTTGATCCGCAACCGCTTGACCCTTTATTGACTTCTGAGTAACTTTATGTCGAACTCAAAAAGCAACATAACCCATTTCGCTAATCTTCCAGCCAGGTCGGCACTAGAGAATAGATGTTTTAAGAGATTCGTTTTTACTATGATGTGCATTTCAGCATGAAGAAGATAGTGTCTCAACTTCTGTGTAGCGAAGACGAGAGCGAGGCATTGCTTCTCCATGGAGGAATAATGGGTTTCATAGTCAACTAGAACGCGGCTAATGTAATAGACCGCTCTCTCCTTCCCTGTGTCATCATATTGAGCCAAAAGAGCTACCAAAGCATATGGTGACGTGGCAAGGTAAAGCAGAAAGGGTCTGTCTTGCATAGCCGACATCAATATGGGAGGATTGGTCAAATAGGTTTTGATTGACTCATAGGCTTTTTGACACTCTTTGTTAGTGTTATAGCAGCGGGAGATATTTTTCTCCTAGATAAAATAAAATAAAATAAAATGTTTTCCAAGGCAGGTCGGCCTTGATGGGTAATTAATATTTTATATCTTGTATTTTCTCTAGGGGCCGACCTAAAGAAGAGGTTGCCTAGTTATGTATTTAAGGAGGATCAAGTCCTCTCATTTGTGTATCACAATTCATCCTCTCAAGTTCACCTCTCCTAAGCAGCAGCAGAATTTCGCATCCTCCTAGCAGCAGATCGAATTCTTCAAGAAGTATAATCATTCATTCAAGAGAAGAGACATATATTGTTGTATGAGACTTGGCTCTGTATAAGGCCTGATTGTTGTATGCAAAATTTTGCACTTCTTTATCTGATATATAAGAGATTATTTGCTGGGTTTTTCTCCCTCGAGTAGGAGGGTTTTCCCAGGGTAAACATCGTGTTCATTGTCTATGTGTTGCATTTTCTGCTTTCTGTTAAATCTGATCCTAAAACTAACACTCTTCATCCCATATGAAGCGAACATCCTTTTTTAACAAACGAGTGAAAGGAAGGGTTCGATCAGCCAATTGAGCTATAAATCTACGAAATTCCTGAATCTTCCCCTATAGACTTTGCAACTCAGTGATATTCCTCGGTGGAGGCATGTTAACAATGGCGTAAATCTTATTTGTATCAACCTCAATTCCATAGTGAGAAACTATAAACCCCAAAAGCTTGCCGACATCAACGCCGAAGACGCATTTATGAGGATTTAGTCTCATCTTATAGAGTTGAAGCCTTTCAAAGATAAGACAGGTTCTTTACGTGGTATTAAAGGGTTATCGATTTCGCCAATATATCATCGACGTAATCTTCTAAGATCTTATGGATGAAATCGTGAAATATCAGGGTCATCACCTGTTGGTAAGTTGCTCTTGCGTTCTTTAATCCAAAGTGCATGACCACATAATAGCAGGTACCCCACGGGGTAGTAAAGGCTATCTTATATTGATCATCCGGGTTAATACGGATTTGATTGTAACCCGAGAAGCCATCCATGAAAGATAGTAATGCATGGCCTACAATCGAGTCAACAATCATATCTATATTAGGCAACGGAAAATCATCCTTAAGAGAAGCCTTATTAAGATCACGAAAGTCGATACATATACGAATACGGCCATCAGGTTTACTAACGGCAACTATATTCGAAATCTAGGGGGAATAGTCAATCGGACAGATAAAGCCTGCTTTCAACAGTTTCTCTATCTCGGTCTTGACCATCAAGGCCACCCTGGGATTGATCTTTTGGATTTTTTGCTTAACAGGCTTGGCATCGGGACATAGGACGATATTATGAACCACTATAGATTCATCAATATCGGGCATATCCTCATATGTCCAAGCAAAGATATCAAGATGAGAATGCAGGAGATCGAAGTGTTTGTCTGCTTCTTCCAAAGAGAGACACTTCCCGATCTTGATCACTTTTTTCGAGGATTTAGGATCCATAGAAACTTCAATAGTATCTCCTTTAAGAAGGGAACTGCGGTCTTCAGGATGGGATATCGTGACATCATTACTGACGTTAGATAGAGGGTCTTCCTTGTCAATACTCAAAACTGACTCCCCAAAGTACGCTTGACTATGCAAGCGATATGGGAACTGTTTCTTGTGATGATAAGAAGGTAACGAGGAATAAGCACCTAGAAATTCTTCTAGCGCTTCATCCGAAGAGAAGACATCTAGAGGGACCTTCTCGACCTGCCCCCTTTCCTCTATTAACTCAAGATGAACTAGGTTCAACGACTCAACTGAAATCATATTAACACTCCACCAAGGCTTCTGCTTGGATTGTTCTATAGAGCGTCCCAAACCCAAATAGCGTTGTCATGGCTCGAACTGGATAGGGACCTGAATTCCTTGCTTGATACGCCCTAGGCCTTTCTATCTGTAGCCATATCGAGAAGCGAGTTCATATCCAAACCCGTAACGAGTTTATAAAACTTTAGGAGGCGGCGGTTCCACATAGAGCGTTTCATTCCACCAATGGATGTTGAATGTTTCTATGGGAGTACTCCCACCTTCTTTACCAGGCTCACAAACGTTAATGTCTTTCGCAGGAGGGGGATTACTCTCCTCAACACAAGGAGTGGTCTCCTGAACAGGATTATACTTCTCCATGGGAGTATCATCCACCTTTGCGTCAAGGGTACCTGGAAGGTCTATGCAAGAGGGGTTTGCCTTGTATTCTAATGAAGAATTCGAAGAAATTCAAGGATCCCCAATCGTCACCAAGGAAAGCGTTCATTTGAGAAGTAGACGAGGGAGACTTAGGGTCCTCTGCTTTAGGTGGTTCTTCATTTCCAACACTTGCTCTAGGAACAACTTCCACAGAGGGTATTGATGAAGAACATGGCATAGCATCGGCAGTCAAAGATGGAATACAAATCTTGAGAGTAGATACAACCGAAGCACGACTGGCAGCTGCCAGCTCACAGAGGTGAACAACTTTTGGATCTGCTTTAACTATAACTACTTGATTATTGGCAACGAACTTCAAAGAACGGTGTAAAGTAGAGGTCACCGCACCCATAGCATGAATCCAAGGTCTCCCTAAGAGGAGGTTATACCGTAATGGGCCAGGCATCACATAAACCAACGTGGGTAAGGTAACAAGACCTAGCTGCAAAGGTAGTATTATCGTACCTAGAGCTTGGTGGCTGGCATTATCGAATCCACGAATGTACAAGGAGGAAGCCGCTAAGGAAGATGAATCAATTTTAATCTTAGGTAACAGGTCCATACCACAGACGTGGAGAGCCGAATCGGTGTCAACGAGGGTACGCCTAATACCGGTATTGTTAACATTAATTATAATCATTAAGGGATTTGCTTGCTTCTGCACATCCAGAGGCGGGAGTTCTTGGGGGTGGAACGTGATATTCGGCGAATCCGCGCGAGTATGAGCCAACAATGCATTAACATTCGTAGGCCTAGGGAGGTAGGCAAGAGAATCTTTTGTAAAGCTTCCTGAAGCATCTCCTAATAAACCGAAACGGTTTGAAGCAAGTCCCAAAGCGAGATCTTAGCCAAAGTAATGCGAAGCTGCTCAACAAGATCATAATTGCCCGATGCTTTGATCATAGGCTTAGGTGCTGAAGGAAGGCTTGGTTGAGAAGGTGGTAAAGGAGTAGGAACAGACGGTTGTGATGTAGGGACGGAAGGTTGTTGATCCAAGTTTTGTTTATTACTCCTTGTAGGATATGTGTGCCCGACAACATTATAAGATGTAGAGTTTGTAGCTCTCACGAACCTTGAATATAGGTCTGATGAATTGCTAAAACATGAAATCCCATAAACAAAAGATTCGTCCAGGGTCACGTAAATGACAGGTTTCTTAGGGCTTGGAGGAGCCACAGAGACCACCACCACATTTACTGACTCCTCAGCCTACCGCGAGGAAATTTGTTTGGGAGATTTACGGATAGGGGAGAGCGCTTCTAAGAAGTCATCTAGAGCGTCTTCCAACATATCGAAATCTTCCTTAGAATAGTCATTATCACAAAGGTGCAACATCACAAAGAAAGATCTGACGTTCACATCGGGTTCGCCAAAATGTGATATAAGAGGGATTCGTTGCACACGAGTCTCTTTCTCCAGAGATCACCAGGGAATGAACTGCCCTTATACACCTCAGAATAATGGATTAGCGGAATGATAAGAAACTAAGATTCAATTATGCTTCAAGAAAAACCACCAAAGACCCTAAGAGAGCAAAACCAAGAGATTTTTGTCCCAGAAGAGGGATTAGCCAAAAGACGTCAGCGCAGTTTCAGGATGCCAGCACAGCGCGTTGGCGTCCTGAGCAACAAAGAGCTCAAGAGCTCGAACAGACAGAAACAAGCTTTACTTCTAAGCTCAGGCCTAAGGTGTACTAAACAATACAACTAGTCAAAAAACCAACAATCAAAATGAATGCAAGGATGCTTGGAGAAAGCTTACCTTTCCCTAGACGCCCAGATCTTCACTCCAAGCTCCTTTTCGTGACCTACACACAAAAGAACGAGAGGAAAATTGTTGGGTGGCTGTATAGGGGCTTGCCTCAATCAGATCCCTGTTTTGGTGCTCCCACTTCCATGAACAGCCAAGTTGGAAAGGATTGTAAATGAAGTAAGCAAAGTGTGTGGTGAAAGCAAAACCCGCTTAGGAGTAGAACCCGCACCACAAAGCATGTGGTGAAAGCAAAACCTGCTCATGAGTAGAACTCACACCACAAGATAGTAAATGAACAAGTATGAAAGGAAAGTGAAAGAGAGAGAAAGTGTCACCCATGGGCCTAAACCCTCTCTAGAGTACACGAACACACCGTTGAGTGCTTGCTTGAGAGCTACTGCTGCTGCTGGGAGGACCTCAATCCGGCATGGCTTCGCTTGTGAGAGCACTGCTATCAAAAGTGAAGAGAACTTTGAATTGGAGCAAGTAACAAGAAAGCTTGAGTGATGTCTTCCAACCCCCAAATGAGAGCCCAAAAGGGGTTTTTAATGCTTGCAAGGGCGGCAAGGAGCCGTTACTTTTGGAAGGTAACCGATAGGACACGTGTCTCAAGGGTTAGTATTCCAGATTCCATGTTTTCGACTTGGGAAACCGACAAGACACTAGTGCGTCGCACGTGCGTCCAGAGCCTAGATTCTCAGAAAACGTGTCACCAGGCTTCTGTCACTCAGCCACAGGTCCGCATGGAGTCAGAATCGCGAAATTCCGACCCATGGGATTTTGTCATTAATGTTTCAAGGCATCATAAATGCTAGGAAAAAATGCCAAAATGTGGAATTGCCCCTAGGTGTAATTCGGCGACATTACAACAAGTAAAGCATAAGGTATACATCAATACATGTAAGTCACAAAGTATCCGTAAGTCGCCAAATATGCACATGAGTACACATAATACATAAAGTATACACATGACGCATGAAGCATACATGTGAATACATGTAGTATATAAAGTATACATAGGAAGCATCAAGCATACACGTGAATACATGCAATACATAAAGTATACATAGAAAGCATGAAGCATACACGTGAATACATGTAATACATAAAGTATACATAGGAAGCGTAACACATGAGATTTACACATGAATACACGTATACACACAAGTACACACAAGTCACAAGGTATGTAATTTGCAAAGTATACACTTGAAGTCACAAAGTATATGCAAGGTATATGCATAGTTGCATGAATACATATAGGTCACAAAGTATACACATGAATACACGAAGTCACAAGGTATACACATGAATATATGTAAGTCACAAGGTATGCACTTGGATACACGAAAGTCACAAAGTATATACTTGAATACATGTAAGTCAAAAAGTACACTCATCGATACATGTAAGTCATAGAGTACTATCATCAATACACGTAAGTCATGGAGTATACATACGAATTCACGTAAGTCACAAAGTATTCACATGAACACATGGAAGGCACACGCCTATAGAAATGCATGATTGGCCTACTTAAGAAGAAGGTTGAATAGTTAATTCTTATTGAATGGTGGTTAAAGTGGGTATGTCCTGCAGGCTGGCAGGAACATGCTCCGATACCACTATAATGTCCCCTAATTGGGAATGCCCTAAATTTACCCTAAATCCTTGATTTTTAAATGAACAAATGGGTTAGAGAACACCTTTCACCTGATTGAAGTCCTTGCCACAAATTAGAAACCATTTACCACAATCACACTAATTAGCAGATTATAACCATTTACCACAATAATACTAATTAGCCGATTGTCATAATTAATATTAGTAAACTCAAAGCCAAATTACTAATCCAATCACAAAGCATCTAATATCCTTGGAGGGCTCAACCATAGGAGAGCATGGAAGAACATGACTTGATGGGGTGCCTAGGACCCTCTAGGCCCAAGAGCGGATATACCATCCCTCTTAGCCTCATGTAGACCATGCCATCCATATGAGGTGGTCTACTTCGGAGGCGTTCCCTTTTCGTTATCCCCTCATCTTGCGAACCATTTCTCTCTCTCTATGGTTTTACCTCTTGTGCAGAGTCATTGTGATGGAGGGGTGAGATTACAATGGATGCACTGAAAATGTCATCTCTCCTAAGCCCAAAGCATTGTACCCTTGGTACCCCCTTGGCCTCCTTGGGACTACTTGGCCCCCCATCTCAAGGTGGCATGCCTAGGAGAGTGCCCCATCACCGTTCCCCTCTTATAGTCTCAACCTCCTTTATCATGGCTAAACCATTCAAGACATATGGCAAACAAATATTAATCATATTTACTTGATATAAGGAAACAGTCATAACAGCAATGCATCATTAGTACCTTGATCTTCTAATCAAACAATCACAATCACATATATTAAATGGTGCTACAACTACATTATTGTAAATTGGATTTCATACCACCGATTCAAGAAATCAGACTGTTGTGCACATGCAAATTTATTATTTATTTCCAATTTAGAGGGTGCAGTCCTCTATATCCTTTTATTTAAGTTTTCCCTGTAGATGATCGCTAGTTTGTACTTTGTATATTCTTCTCCTTCAATCGATCTGTCTTCTATATTCGGAAGATATTGTTTAATGAGAACAAATAGATTAGTTCAAAGAATGATTACTAATAAGGATTAATAATTGCTGCAAGCATCATTATTGCATAATCATATATAATTTGCATATATAGATACCCTATATATATGTGTGTGTGTGTGTGTGTGTGTGTGTATGAGATTATATTTGACTTACTCCCTTTATTGATTTATCATTTATCTTCCATCGAACTATCTTCTTCTTCATGCATAGTTCCCATATCAGACTTCTTGTTTCTTCTTTCCAAATCTGAGTATATCATATTAATATATCTACTGCTATGCTTAGGAAGTATTCCTATTTCTGTCCTTGTTTGCTGTTTATATATCTGTGTTTAAATCTGGTTATATTCCATTCTGCTGCCTTTCTGAGTGCAGATCCTTATTTATTTTTGAATGATCTTCCTTCATCGATGCCTCTCCCCACTCATCTATTTCCCCTTTTATATCTTCCATTGTGGGGAGAGTCACATTCATTCATTTACAATAGACACACCCTTTCATGATTGTTTATTCTTGGAAAGAGTCATGACTGTTCATACATTAATTATTATTTCTTTATTAATTAATCCACAACTACCCTTATTATTTCCTTATTAATTAATCCACAACCTCAATTATAATTTCTGACACCTTTATAACTTGATCGCTGCTTTTAGACTTTAATTTCTTCCCATATTACTTAATCGCTGCCTTGCATTTGTTCGTTTCTGCTTAAGGGAACACGATTGCTGCTGTTTCCAATCACTGACTTCACCTCTTGTATTTCCTGCCTTGGGCGATCATCTTGATAAAGATGGTTGGCCAGAATAAAAGGGGTATAAACTAATTTGATTCTTGATCGCTGCCTGATTTTGTATTATGTTAACTATATTATATACTTTGTTTTATATTTACACATTTAATATATTATATGTTTCTTGTTTAATATATATGTAAATTTCAATATTTACAATTAATATTTATATTTATATTTTGATAATTATAATTATAATAATATTAAATTGCTAATATTTCTTTTTATATTTTTAATATGTATTTGTTATTTATTTTATTTATTTATTTGTATTTTCATGCTTTATATCTTAGTGTTACAATTTCGGGGTCATGACAGCCACCAAGGGTTATGGCAAAGATGAAGAATATAAAGGCTATGACAAGGAAACAAAGCACGATGTTGTTATAACTCCTGAAGATGTGCTGCAGCATTAAGATTTTTACAAGATATATTTAAAATGAAAAAGGTATCTCCAAGAGATGTGATTGAATTTCAATTAGATAGAAGACTACCCTGAGTTATAAGGCATCGATGAAATCTTACCAAGATTTTCTTTGCATGAATCTCAAAATTGTCCTAAATCTTTACTTGCAACAGATCTTTCGTATGGTTCGCAAGGCTGTGTTCTACCGTGACTGGATTCACAGCTCAGAAAGAGAGATTCTTACTTTTCCCAATCTGTAAAAAGTTTCATGTAGCCCATTTTGTTTCCATTTGTTCTTGCTCGTAAAGGAGCATTTCTTCTTTTGTATTCTATTGTATTGTGTTTCCCAATTCATGACAATTTCGTTAGGTAGTATTTTGTTTCCCCCTTTGTAATGTGATTTCATGTTCATGCTATCGTCATTTAGGTGTTCTAAAGTGACCTTCTTTTAGGTGGTTCAGAAATAGTTTAACTCTATTGCCCAACTAATAAAGCACCAATCTATAGTAAAACCAAATATTCTAAGGTTCTCCTATCCTACAAGTATACGTCATGGTCCCCTACTCTAACCAATTGTTGTACCCATACCAAAAAATCATATAGTGTCAAACGTCAAGTCAAATCCCTAATTTTTTGTTGAAACAAACAATCGTATTTCAAAGTCTTGCCTTATTGGTCCACATTGTGTTTGTTGTTCCTCTTTTTATCTTTGCAGATTAGAAGATATGAATTTCAAAACAAACCCATCAAGGCAAAGAATAGAGGTTAATCAAAGACAATGAATTTCAAAGTCAAATGCAGCCCCAATGTTGAGTGGACACCTAACTGAGGGGATGCACCTTACCAAAAGAAAGATAGTTTTTGTTAGAAGAAATTGGCTAAGACAAATTGTCACGGGCACAATGCTATAAAGGGAAAACAAGTTCAAATTTACATATGAAATCCCATTGTTAGGTATGCACATGACAAAGTAGAATTTTGCTAAACAATTTCAAGTTAAAAGTTTGGACACAAAAGCTCGCCTATGTAAAAAGGAAATGATGTTTCAAGCAGTTTAACAATAAAAATCAATATTAGGTACATGTCTATGTAAGGTGAAATGATGTTTCAACTTTCAAAAGATGTTTTCCTATTATCATGTGAGCACCTAATTGAAGAGAAAGATTCAAAGGCAAAGATTTATGAATGTATGGATAAAATGTGCACCTATATGAAGAAAAATTAGTTTAAAGATCAAGCTCAAAATTGTGTAGATAGGTGTGCACCTATGTGAAGAAAACAAATGTTTCAAATCAAGGACCAGATTTAAATACATAGGTGTGCACCCATGTGAGAAGAACAAACATTCAAAAGCAAAGATCAAATTCTCAATGTTGAGCATGTATCAAAGAAAGGAAAACTAAGAGCTAAAATTAGATTCACAAATCCCATATATGAGCACACCATTGGCTGAAGGAAAATCAAGTCCAAATTTCAAGTTCGAAATTAGCATGTATGAGTGCACCCCTGGCAAAGCAGAATGAGTTCACTTTTCAAAAGCTTCAAACACATGTATTGGTGCATGCCTGTAATGTCCCCAAACAAAGGGTTTGATTTATTTGAATTTTTTTTGTGTTTTCTGGTTATGAACAAACAATGAAACCAAAGCCAATCTACTCACTACTCCACACAAACTGATCCCTAGCATAAACCCTTCACGTGAAATTTGTAAATTTGCAAATCTAAGAAATGTTCAGAGCAAATCATTATGTATAATCTACTAATTCTGTGATAAATTTAACAACTGAAAATATAACAAATATTTCATTGTTTCATGACAAACATACAGCCCCAAATATATGTACATAAAACAAATTTCTTATTAATAGAATATGCAACTGGAATATTAACCAGCAACTTACAAACTCCATGGATCTGCAAACAATTGATTGTCAATGCTTCACAGATCTGCAAACTATTGACTGGCCTATATGCTGCAACCACCCAGATGATTATTTTTTATGCTGGTCGTCCTAATTCAGGTTATAAAGGTTGTGAATTGATCAGATGTAAAGTGTCAGCAGTGTTGAATATGGAGTTGTGATGGAAGTGATCGTTGTCCCTTAAACACCTGTTGTCTCCCATTCGGTTCACACCAACTATCACCAATCGGCAACCTTAGTGAAGCAATCTATGCACAATAAATATGTGTAATCTACTGTGAGCAGGTTATTGATGTTTGCTCTCCTATCTGATAAAATGAATACTTGAAATAATGAACAGAAGTCATAATGCATACTAAATAGAGAAGTAAGTATATCTTCTCCAATGTGAAGTTATTACAAAAGTAGACCATGGATGATTAGCTAAGGATCAAAGTTAATTCGACTAGATCGTATTGCTTTTCTTGATGATACAAAATCTATTTAATGAACTTGACGGTTGCTGAAAGGAACACAGCCATCAACTAATTTTATAACCATCTGAAACCAACAAACAATTAACACAGTCAGATAAACCATATTATCAAAACATAATAATAGGTATTGTACACTAACTACATCATCCTTGCAAAAAGAAAAAGTCTTCTAGATAACAAGGAAAACAAGTAAACATTAAGTTGCTTTAGGGAAGACTTTCCAAATTGATGACAATATTGTAGATGAAAACTTGTAGGCAAACTTGGAAGCATAGTTTGAAAACTAAGACTTGAAGAGTACTTGGCAAATCAAAAGAGCTTGGTAGGGGTCTAGGGGCAGTGCCCTCGGTGGGGTCGAGGGGCAACGGCCCTCATAGGATCTAGGGGTAATGCCTCTCCACCAAGCCCAAATTAAGACCTTCAAACTATAGACCTTCATGGCATACATCACTTTCAATATATTTTAGAGGCAAAAAACAATGCTTATAAAGCCAAAAAACAAAGATTTTGGAGTGTTTAACCAACCCAAATTCCCTCTAGAGAAGTCAAATTCCCTCTTTGGCAGCAATTCTATTAATTCCTCTGGAAACACATCCTCGAATCCTCTAAGGATAGGGTAGTCATCAAGCACTGATTTCATCATATCCATATCACAAATGTGAACGGCATACATGAAACATCCCTTCCTTTGGGCCTTCTTTAGTTGCATAGCTGAAATTTTCCTAAGCTCCAAAGGTCTCTAAAAGCCCTAAATCTCAGCATGATTCCCAAAGTCGTCTAAACAACTTACAATCTTATCCTCACAATTGACTATGGACTTGCGTTCCGTCAACCAATTGATCCCCAAAATCACATCATAGGATCCTAAGGGGGCTACATATAGGTTGACTTGAGTCTGAAAACTAGGAAGTTCAACTCACTATAAGAAATATGAATCTACCGTCGATGAATTTGCCATGTGTCCTAGTCTAACTGGAAACTTGGAAATTATTTTAAGATCTACAAAGCATTCAGTTGCCCCAATATCAATTAATATAGAATCAGGGTGTCCATAGAGCTTACCGGAAAACTGGATGGGTGAGGCTTGAAATTTTGCTTTCCTGTTATCCACAACTACATGAATCTGGTGTTGAGGTGCTCCCTGCTGATTCTTTCCCCTTTGTCTCGTTATTCGTTGAGGGCAAACATTGGCATAATGCTCTCCTCCACACACAAAGCATCCACCGCGAGGTGCTATTTGTCGTTCAAGCCTATCCTTCCTGTTATTTTTGTTGTAGTAATTAGGCCTTTTCTTGTTTTTGTTGTGATACCCTTCCTCTCTGTCTTGGGAATTGATGCCACGCTTTAGGTTTCGAATTTGACAATTGTTGCCTCCTTGTTGGTTATTGTTCTGAAATTTCTTTTTCCCAAACCAAGCGTCTCGGTTCTTACGAAAATTGGCCATTTGCTGAAGTTTCTGCTCTTGTTTGAATGCTTTTTCGAAAGCTTCATCCATAGTCAAAGGATTATGAATGTCCACCTCTGCTCCTATTTGGGGCCTCAATCCCAAGATGAACTTCCGGATGCGAAATCATTCATCCAACTGATATGGTGGAGCATACTTAAGCAATTGGGTGAACTTCTCCCAGTACTGAGTCACTGTCAAGCTTGCTTGTATCAAGTTAAAAAATTCAGTAATCTTCTTGTCAAAGAAGCGTTGAGGTAACCACCTCTTCTTGAAAAGTGCCAAAAAAGTTTCCCAGGTGGTTTCTCCAAGCAACAACTTCTTCTCAGTTTTCACATTATCCCACCAAGTAGCTACTTCTCCAGTGAGTTGATCAGCCCACATAGCCTTGGTCTCACCAACCAAATTTTGGAGCTCAAAGTATTTTTCCATCTCAATAATCCAAGCCTCCGCATCATCTCCGATGGTTTTTCCATCAAACTTAGGCAGAACAACCTTCTTGAAGTCCTCAGCCAATTCTTTTGCAATCCTTCCACGATTACATCTTTGGTCATCATTCTCTGAAATTTGTTCCTTTCGGTTTCCTCGGTCTTGCTTCACTCGGTTTCCTCTGACCCGCTGCTCTAATTTATCCATCCTGTTACTCATTTCAGTCAAGCGGTCTAAGATCTGATCTAACTTTTTAGGTTGATCATTGCCCGGTCCACCATGCTCATTGTTCCTATCTTGCTCATTGCTTGGTCCATTGCTCCTAGTTTGCACCATGATTACTAATCAAAATCCTTAAAATATAGAGTTGCAACTTAGCGTCGTAGACATAAGGCCCTAGTGTTAAACCTAGAGCTCTGATACTAAATGTAAGGATCATGAACCAAAACAATCTCATAAAAATAATTAATAGCTCATTATCTCATAAACATGGAATAAAATAAATCAACTTCATTAGATAAATAAATGTCATAACACATCCTCATATCACATATGTGTAGTGCATATTCCACGTAAAAGCACATAATATACAATATACAAAAATACAACTCAGGCTTTCATGCCATTTAGACATCTAAATATACAATCTGGAAATATAAATACAAATAATAATACAAGAATAATGCGAGGACATAAATACATAGTCTCTGACTGCCACTGACCCTCACAGTCATCTGCAAGTCAAGAGACAAAAAGAAGGCTCAAGCGCTTTTCCGCCCAACCACAAAGCTTACGCTTCCCCAGAATTCTTCCTCACATGAAGAATACCTGACCTCGCACTAAGTACCTAGCAACCTAAAAAACAAATAGCAGGAGGGAATCCCAATGCAAGCCTAATATATCTATATTCATTTATATCATGAACATGCAATGTCCTACTATCAGGATATGGCAGAGAAACATATAAATAAACTTGCTAGGTAAATTTCATCCTATTTCAACAAACACGTGGCTTTAGCCAAAGCACTGAACAAAACGGAAAATCTTGAAAAGAGGATTGTCCTTCTCTGTTGACCCATATTCAGCACCCTATCCTGGAAGGTAAACCCAATACAAACATAGAAGACAATAACACGCATAATCAAAGATCATAAAAATAATTAAATACTCCTTTCTTTCATGCAAATGATTTTATGAACATCTTTCCTGATTTCCAATCTTTCATGCATATGACGGTAAATTATATATAATTGACATGCAATTTGTTTCCATTTAATGATATTACTCAATCATGATGCATCAATGAAAGTACATGCATTTCTTTACTCATTGTCATGCAAAATTTAATACTATTTTCCTTCCATGCAAATTGATCTTTGAGGATATTTCTAGATTTCAATCAAAACTAGTTTTATTTTTATGCAAAATAACTAATTTTAGATCAGAAATAAAATGTTACCGGTAAGAACTTAAAGGCAGTTACATGATGTTTGAAATTTATGCCTAAATTTACAAAGGTATTTTAATTTAAACTGACTGAGTTTTAAATTTTGATAACAGCAGCAAACCAAGGAAACACAGAAACTTTAAGATTTCCTACATGCTACTGAAACATGTGCGTTGTCCAACAACCTTTTGGTAATCAATTATATCCAAATAAAACCCAGATTTGGCTGTTCAGATTGAGGCACAGCTATGATTATGAACAGGTCGATGTTATTCATGTTTAAGAAACTCAATGTGCGCAGTCCATTATCAAAGCAGAATATTTTGAATATATGTGTTTTTATTTTTAATGAGACAATCCAAAACCAATATCTCTACAGCTACTGCTTTAATCTATTCACAATAAGCGAACTTAAACCAATATCTCTACGGCTGCTGCTTCAATCTATTCACAATAAACTAAAAGTAGATCTAAAAATATTGGAGTTTTAGCGCGTCTAGATCCTTGAGCTGGATGCAAGACTTTCACATCCTTTTAAACGAAAATATTGGGGGTTTAGAGCGACTAGATTATTGGAGTTTGACACAAGACTTTACATGCTACTAATACCAGCGCCGCCCCTAAAGCATATGGCTTTAATTTTATGCAAGTAAAAATAAGGTTTTTGCTGTTCAAGGGGAGGCGTGGGTAAGACATGCTTCACTAATATAGGCGCCCTCTATGATTTTGCCCAGTTTTTAAAACAAATGATAAAAGTTTTTCTTTTTTCCTTAAAAACATCATGCACAGGAAGAAGCTACGCTGGCATGGGAAATAGCAGACAGAATTTAATTAAAAGATTTAAAAAAAAACCTTCTTTCATGCTGGCGCCGCGGTTCCTCCTCTCCCTCCCCCTTCCCTAGACATTAATATCATTGCATAATCTACAAAATCAAAGCAAGTTTTATATATTGCCACGCCAGGCCTGGTAAAAAAGAGAGTTAAAATAGGCGAAAGAAGAATGGAATGGCGGTGCTAAGATTATTAACGCCAAGATAAGGTTAACAGATTTTGTGAACAGCTGTGTCCATATCAAAGCATGGTTGACTCTAAGTTTTTTGTGCTGGAAGATTTAACATTACAGGTAAAAAAATTATATGCAGGAAGAATTACTGAGCACCCTAGCTGCGCAAGTGAGGGAAATTGGCATATACAGGTTGACTTAAGAATTGCCCAATCAAATCTTTTTGGCAGACATTCAATACAGATTATATTAAGGTAAAAGAGTCCAATCCAGAGAAATTGATAATCAAGCAAAAGAGGTAGCACGATAAATACCTGATGCCCGAGCGAGTTGGAATACTGCTACCAAAATTCTGTCCTCTTCAATACAGTCGTGCCTGAGAAAAATGCTTGCTCTCTCCAGAAAAATAACAGTCCTATCCTTGCTATCTCTCCTTTTGTCGATGAATTTTTCCTTCACTGCGATTGATCTCCGCCTCTAATTGTATTCCCAAAAAGAAATCTGTTTTTTTTTTTAAATTGTTCTCTCCCTTTTAACTTTTAAAATTCCTTATACAAAATAACCGAACTTCAGTTCTTTAATCATGCAATGCGCATTAAATTTTAATTAGTTTTTATTTAATTTTGATTTTTTTAAACAGCATTCGTTCAATAATATTCATAAATCTTTATCAATTTTAACTATTTATATTTTAATAACAAATTTAAATTAATTTTTATGCCGAAAAAAACGTGGGATTAAATCTGGGATGAATTGAAAATCGTTGATAATTAATACGCTGTGTATATCAAAACTTCTTTCTATGACGTTGTAGAACAAAACAAAAAACAATTAATAATCATTCTGTGTAATAATAATAATATAGGTAGTGGTAGTTAAATGGTGCGCACAAACATCTGCAGCCAATACTGAAATAAATAGGATGTGCACAAACATTTGCTAGCCAATACATGGAAAGAAATAGGATTCCCCAACTTGGAAATAAATAGGATTCACCAACATGAAAGACTGCTGCTAGAATTGTGGACCTTCAATAAATATTAAATCCTCCAATTTTGATCACCGCCTCACTTTTGATAACTGCTCCAGCTTCTATATAAATGTAGTTAAACTGACTAATTAATGTGCACAATAACTCTTGGTGAGAAAGGCAATTACATCCAATACTATTGGTGTTGTCAAATCTGATACTTCCTTACTTCATTAATTTCTTTCTCGAGTTACATTGTCCACCCTTGTTGCCATATTTAAACTTGTTTCAGTACATTTCTTGATTTTCAGAGACATCCATTGATATTCTTTACAAATTATCCATTGTTATTGTGTATGTGATGATGAAGAACCTAGCTCTCTCATTGAGACACACTTCTACCCCTTGCAGAGACATTGTAGGCTGTCCATTCCACTTCTTGCGAGCTATCTACAGGCTGACGGGATCTAGCCCCTTTCCAGCTAGATGCATTGTTATATACCCTGCGATACCGGAGCTGATTTTTGTTTCTATGATTTTCATGCTCACCCTCGGCATTTTCTAGAGGAGGACCGTAGGATTGACTGTATGTGACAAACTTGTTGCCAGATCCTTCCTTACGTAATTACGTCCTTTTATCCACAAATTATCTAAATGCTCAACAACAAGGGCCTGAGTCTTTCTCCTTGAGATAGTATCAAACATCTGAGCTCAATTCCCACCCGAGAAATGCCGTGCTGAATGTTTCTATCATTAACACGATGAGTTCCTATCCCACAAACGAAGTTAAAAAAATTAACATCCTTGGACCGCATGCATATCTCTTCAAAAACCCCGTTAATGATGTTTACAAGCTCTTCTGAAGCATCTTGATCAAGTGTTACTTTCTATCATATTAAAATAACTATCCAAGGCCATTACGATTACTCCTCAAGGCCATCTACAAAACACCGAAAAATAAACTATCGTCTACTTTTTTCCTTTTTTTAAACAGTTATTTAATTTTAAATAAGGCCATCAATGACATCATGACATGCCCAAATGGTTGAGGGATCCTGGGATGCCATGACATCCCCATAGCATACCTAGAGGGAGGGACATCCCTAGAAATGTCCCCCAAATTTTAGGAATGCCTTCCCCATTCCTGAACTTCCAAAATGTTACATTGAATACACACAGCAAGTTTCAATAAAAAATGGAGTATATGGCACCTAGAAATTCATGAATGTGTAAACATGTAAATAGGTGTATGAGTAATAAATGACCAAGAAATCAAAGTGATAGACAAAGGCAAAAACAAAATCATCAAACGCACAAAAATTTGGAGAAGACCATAAAATATGCACTCACAAAATCACCATATCAAAAACCTAAGCAAATATCTAAAGAAATTGTGACACGTGAAAATCAATTTGAATGAGAAGACTTTGTAACATTAGGTGCAAGAAATGAAGGATAAACTACTTAAGCCATGAAATTGCCTACAGATGAAGACTTAACTCTGTTTTTGAGCAATCTTGGCATTTGATCCACTCATTACTTGCCTTCAACAATGAATAGTTTGGCATTTTTCCCCTGAAACTTTAAGAATGATCCTTATTAGAGATTACCTTAATAGTTTCAATTTCACCAAAGCTCAACCTTGTTGATGTCAATGTCCATATTTCTAACAACTGAACTTTTCAAAGTTGTGTTTGTCAAGAGAATAATATACTAAAATACCTAGGGTCCCCTCATTGCCTGATTCTTCAAGCCACACAGACAAAACTATTGTGAAGGCAAACTATTGTGACAGATACTGAGGTGAAATTATTGGGTTTTTATTGTTCATAAGGTAAGGTAACTTCTCAGGTAATTAGGTGTGAATACCAGGTCACCAAAATCACCTGGCCTTCAAAAACAGGCATGTAATTCCTGTCAAAAAACTTTCTTTCACATCAGAGATATTAATTCAGCCATCCAATAAGCATGGGTTTCAATTTGAGCCCTATGCCTGACAAGCTTGAGACAAAAATCAATCGTGGTGGAATAAGCTCAAGCCATAAAGTCATTAGTGTGGATAGTGGATACAAGTCTCAACTGGATTAGCAATATCATCCACACAAAACATCCAAGATTTGTTTTAGGTTGCATTATATTTTGGAGTAGGAAATCTAATGAATGATCCTTAGATCCAATTTCTGACTTGAGACTGATGATTTTACAGATAAAAATTTCAGTAATGAATAGAGTAACGAGGCCAAGTTAGCTGCAAAATGAAAAAAAAAAATAGAAATAACACCAACGTTCATTTAAAATCCTCCCAAGAATACCATTCTTGTACAGGGTTCTACTGTTCTCTAAGAAGCACACTGTTGAAATATTAAACTACAATTGTTGTCTTCCATATTGGAAAACAACCTTTCAAAAATATATTGGATACTGGAATTGGCAATGAGCTTTCTTACAAAGCCAAGTTAACCAAAAATATTGAAACAGTAACAAAAATAACACCTAGGGTGCATTTCAACTCATGTAACGTCCTCTAAAAGATACTATTCTTGTCCCTGGCTCTCATGTTCTCTAAGAAGTTCTCTGTTGCAATGTGTAGCTATAATTGTTGCCTTTCATTTTTGAAAACTTCCTTTACAAAAAAAGCTGGAAACAAGAGTTGGCTATTTATGGATTCTAAACAGAATAAGTGGAATTAAGCGTGTAAAAAGTAAGCAAGGTAATTATAAACAAATAGAACAACATATATCCATGTACAAAGTTCCAAACAAAAAATACCTCTGCCATAATGAATGACTCCAGAGCCTTCTGCATAGACAACGCCCTAGGATGCATCTCAAGTGTAGTCCATTTTCCATGTTTAAGATTTTTCATTCCATTCACCTGAATGTGATCTAGAATCTTTTTAACTGAAAGCTCATTCAAAGGAACACCATGCTTTTGTAATTCTTGCAAATAATCTAACTCAATAGGCTACAAAAATAATATAGCTTCCCCCTTTTGGCCCAGACGAGTTGTTCTGCCAACCCTACAAAGTATAGCGAATTCAACCAAATATTGAATTACAAACAAAGTCAGGCTCTTAAAAAAAATGTTGCTACAAATATCAAAACAGACAAAACGTCCCTTCAGAATGGTAAAATTACATACAAGCACTGTACAAGACTAAAAAGTTAAATTGCTCCTTGAATGGGATCCCCAAATCCCCAAATCTTCAAATGTGGGGTTCCTTGCCAAGCCCCCCAGTCTAAGGCGCTGGGGTTCTTTGGATATTCTTGGTGTTAATTTTACATTTCTCAGCTTAGGTGACAAACGTGAATTGCTATTGAGAATAAATGTTTATTCTCTCTACCGAGTTTATTTTACTAACTCTTATTGACTGTATTATTTCTTTGGATTTATGAGGTTACAACTGGTTAACAGAGGGTAATATTTCTTTCCAATGTGACATTAATTTGATTTCAATTTTAATGAATTGATGTTGCTGAAACTTGTTCCTAAAATAGTTTGTAAATTTGGATTACAAAATTACATCTGTATTTTAGTTACTCAAATTTGTATGTCATTCTGTATGCCTAGAATGCTGGCAATAGTATTTTGTCCCATCATTTCTGTGAACATTGTTGATCTCTGTCAATGTTGTTTTCTAAATAAAGAAATTTGACCTTGATCTCAATTTTCTGGTCCATGAAGTTCTGGCATTGATAACTTTTTTCTAGTATCTTAAGAGATGCTGAGAAAAAACCGGTTGCTGACTCAATCTCTTCCGAGGAAAATTTCTTGTAAGTTTGAGGACCCGAGGCTAGGGTGTTTTCTACATTTCCCCTCTCATTTGATCTCGTTATGGGTATATTCGAGAATAGTTCAGTATTGTAGGAGATTACCTCGACATGGTTTACTATGTGCATGGTAAATCATAGTTTAGAGGTCTTCATCTATTTGCTCTGTTAAATCAGTCTCCAAGTTCGAATGCACATCTGTTTTAAAGGGAAATCACTCTTTTCCAATGTTTGACTCAAATATTTGAACTGATAATAAGATGAATGTAAAAAACATGAACAAATACTATTATTAAAGACATCAAAAAAGGTATCCTTATCATATGATGACTCTTCAGCTCTGTCAATTCTAAGTAATTAACTATGGAATTCTCCTTAAAACTTGCCATGCTTAAAGATTTTCTAGCAGGCGGGCTTTTCGGTGCACAATCTAGAACTCAAGTTGTTATACCTTATCCATGATAAATTCCACATTAAGAATGTAAACATATACACTAAGCTTTTTTGTCATCTTTCTTTACACTCTGCCTCGGGCCAATAGATAACTTCGTTATCTTTCTTTACACTGCCTCAGGCCAATAGATAACTTAATCAGGGGTAAATAATTGTTGCTAGGACTCTATTGCATTTGACGACTGCATCTGTCAATTCTACCTACTTCCTTCCTATGTCTCCATTAGAATCAAAACTAAACTTATTAATTTGCCTTTGGATCTCTCTTTGACAGGCACACTTGACTTCTATAACACTCCACCTTGTGCTATCATTATTTGCAGTCTTCACAACATTTAACTGATAAAATTCTGCCTCACATTGTGCAAATGAATTTCCATGCTCTTTGATTGTATCACCCCAAAATTCAGCATTGCCTTAAACACCATGGATCTTCCAGACTGAAATCATAAATAAAATATCATTCCATTACTTCTGTAGAGAAAAGAAATCCCATAACTTGTACAATTAAATTAAAGCATATACAATCTCGAAGAGAAAAATAGAATAATGAAAAACAAAAACAATATTGCAGTATTTTCACCTGGAAAAACTCTTTCTAAACCAGCACAGTAAAAAAATGGCTATTACAAAAATTCAACTGTTCTTGAATATGATTATAAATCTCTTACTTCGTCTTTAAGTATAAATTGATGCACAGTATCAATTTGTTCCCAATATATAGTGTTGTTAGCCTTTAGGAGTTCCACAAGGACCTTACTAATGTAGCTGATTCCTTACATTTTACATTAACACCAGATCATCCTAACTTTGATTTAGATTACCAAGAATTATTTGGTTCATTTGTAACCCTTCATAAGTAAAGAAAAGCAAGAGATTTTAGGCAAATTTTGTAAATTTATAACCTTGAATCTATCTGAATATGCTTGTTTTGTCCATTCTAGAAAATGCCAATGATGCTTTTAATTTCTACTTTGTTCTTTATTTATATTTTCTTCAATTTACATATTTATTTTCAACAAACAAACAAAGAAAATACCAGCAATATCCCAGAAACTTTACAAAGTATTTATCATTTCATTTTTTCTTATTGATATGATTTCATATTTTTATAGTTGATTTAATTGGTTAAATCCGACATATTCTATTTACATAATTCATTTATTCTTCAATAGACATTTTTACAATTAGTTATTTTAATTTTTTTACTTTTCTTTATATAGATTTCAATTTAAATTATTTATTAATATTTCATTTCAGTTTAAATAACATAAACCAAAATCTTTTGTTTTGCTTCTTCTGCAGTGTTGTTTTGTCCCCCTGTTGGTTTTTGGTTTTGCTGCTCTTTTGTATGGGTCAGGATCCTTTCCTTGCTTAATCAATCAAAAACATAAACCAAAACAAAACAAAAATCATAATTGTATATAAAGAAAACATATAATATTAAGTTTAAATAACATATAATAGCCTTTATTATATATAATAATATATCATTTCATAATTTATTGTAAAACATATATAAACTACTATGCATGATTGTATTTGATAATTAATATTATTAGCATAATACTACAAAATTATCTATTAATATAAATTATATATTTATATAATTAGAAATTATATATATAGTAACTATTAAATTATTAATAATAAATATATATTAATTGTTTATATATTAATTTGCAATATAATATTTATATAATTAATTATATATATGATAAAAATAATAATATATAATTACACATGCAAGAGGTGGTTAGTATAAATATAGAAAATATTCTATAAGTTTTCCACAACATATTGAACACATAGCAAAAAAATTACCCCATTATATTACAGATTTACCAATTATAATAGTTTGAATGAAAGATCAACGTGGCACAAATTACCACTTCACAATGAACAAGATCGTGTTTATAAAGCACTCCATTACAAAATCATGCACGACAAATTTTGCCCTGACATCACAATTGATCCAAATGCTCTTAACAATTTACCTTCAAACTCTAACAAAAATATTTTTGATCAGTTATGAACAATGCATATTCAATTAGATGCAGGTACAAGTGAAATTGTGATCCTTGGACAAGTGATGGATACTAATGAAGGTGATATCATTGGTCACACTACATCAATTTCTTCTCAAACACTTAATGAACCAACAAAAATGGAGTTGATTCATGCATGGGTTAACAACCCAAATACAAATACAACAACATTTATTGATTGGACAACAATTGGTGCATCTCCAATAAATGAATATGTAACATCGGGATTACTTGATATGGCATTTCCAACCTTGTTTCCTAATGGTATATGTGATTGGTTAGAGCCACGAATCAGACAAATACATTTCCATGAATATGTAAAACACTTATTTCGATACAAAGATAATCGCTTTGCAAAACATCCACAATTATGATATTATATGACAAATATGATAATGAGACATTGAGCACAAACATCTACTGCAATTTTTCTCAAAAGAAACATGCATGACATATGAAAAATATGCTAGAATCACATCTTGCAGATAGACTAATGCAATATGGAACTTCTTTAAGAGGCACAAGATCATATTGGACAAAATGCCATGCAAAATTGATAGGTATGCTACATCAAATTGGAACACCTACAATATTCTTTGCATTGAGTGTAGTTGACTTGTATTGGCCAGATTTACACGCACTAATGTCAAGAACACCGCCAACAGACCCATGACATGCACAACTTTGGTGAAAACAAAATGTTATCGACTACCCTCATATAGTAGCACAATACATGCACTTACGCCACTCATATTTAAAAAAAATCCTTCAAAAATGAATAAATGTTAGAGATTATTGGTCCTGATAGGAGTGGCAACATAGAGGATCAATAGATATACATGGTTTTTTGTGGATATATGAAACACCAAACATGGATAATATTGATTGGTCCAACAATGAACAATGAAAGATACTTCAACTTTATTGTTCACGCATGAAATCCTAGACATAATATAGTTGGACAAAATTTACAAGTACAATATCAATATTCACAAAAATTACACATGTAAATACATTTTGAATATATCCTTCTAATACAACAAATTAAACAATTGAACTTTCTATTGCATGAATTCCAAAATATTGTTATGCATCCATGTCTCAAAAATACAAGGCAACTTGCATAAACAAATGTAGAAAAGGACTATGAGGAGATAACAAACAATGTGCAAAGACATGCAATTTGTAGAAAAGGTTCATGTCTACGGAAAAAAAATGGGAAAATGATTTGCAAGTAAGCCTTAAACAAAATTTATATACATTAAATTATCAAAAATGTATTTTTCCAATTCATTAAATAAATCTAATTAAAAGATAATAATATGCCTTATAGGTATAATACTCTATGGCCACTAAGTTTACAAGGACCAAAATTATATGAAAATTTAGAAACTAGTGAAAATAAATTGAGCTTGTTAGAAATGACAAGAGGCTTAACTCACACAACCGCTACATTTTGCAACTATGGAGAGCAAATATAGATTGGCAACCAATTATATCAAAACTTGTGGTTAAATGCATTGCAAAGTATGCAACAAAAGCATAGAGAAACTCAGAAACGTACCAAAAAATGTTAATACATCTTGCAAATGTAGAAAATCTAGATGATCTTGCTGCAAAAGCTTATAAGAAGCTTCTAACTGAAACGATAATAGAAAGGGATATTGGAGCACAAGAAACAAGCCATATGTTATTAGAACTTATGTTGGTGGAAAGCAATAAAAGATTTATCAATCTAAATGTATCAACCAAAGTTTTCAAACATGTGGTATTACATCAAGATAATAACAATGAAGAACAAGTACTATCTTACATTGATGCATACAAAAATAGGCCTCTGCACATGGAAGTTGTCTCACTAATTAATTTAGCAAAATCATGGATATATAATGCTAAGCGCAAAAATGAAAACAAACAGAATCCAAGGAAAACACCAACTATTGTACAATTATTTCCTAAATATATATCTATTCCTACAAGGGAATCAAATCAATGGTTTGATTTTTTCTTCTCAAAATTGTTGCTCTACAAACCATTTTGTGACATAATCGGAGATATTGGTCATAATAATGATTTAGTACTATCAAATTGGGAAAAACTCAACTATAATCAATGGTATGTCGAGCGAAGAACATTTATAGAAATTGTTGAAGACAATATCGATTCTCAAACAGAAGACAACGACATTGTCCAAGATATTACATAACATGAAAGGGAAATCATATCAAGACTATAACATGGTCAAATCATGCACATTTTAGAGATAGATATGTTGGGAAGGAGAGATTTAGACAAACAGACAGATTGGTCTAGGGTCATCCCACAATAAAGGGTTACACCCCCTATATGGCGCAAGTGGGGGTTCATTAGAAGGGGGGGTTCATTTGAAGGTGGGGTTCATTAGAAGGGAGGGTTCATTCAAAGGGGTAAGCCATTTATTTTTTTGATGGGCGTTTCTAATTTTTCTTTGTGCAAAAAAATATAACCCACTATTGTGGGTTTACCCTCTACAGACTTCAAAAGTGAACAATACACAAATGAAGCTATCAATTTCATTACCACCATGAAAAGTGTTAGCTCTCTAATTCATCATAATGTAGCACAATCTATCAGGTATGAAAATCTCAACAATGAACAACATAGAGCAGTTAATATTATCCTTTCACACTACCATGCGAATCAAAATAAATATCCACTATTTATGATTATTCAAGGAACAACAGGAACAAGAAATTCATATGTTATAGGTGCAATAAAAGAATCACTCCAGAAAGCTTCACTTCCAAATCAATATCCCCTTCTACTCGCTCCAACTAGAGTAGCAACATTCAACATTGGAGCATCAACTATTCATTCAAAATTAAAAATTCCAATAAGAGACTTCAAAGAACTTGAAGGGACAAGATTAACACATTTCAATAGGAATTAGCTCATATTAGATATATATTGATTGATGAAACGAGCTTTCTAGGTGAAAATTTGATTGAAAATATAGATTGTCGACTCTATCAAGCTTTTTTGCAAAATTTAGATCAAAACTTTGTAGGTATGTTTCTCACTCAAAATTAAAGCTCATCATATATCATTTCTTTTAACAAACTTGATTTCATAAGTACTACAATTTAATATTTATCACAAATAATTTTCAACAC
The DNA here is from genome assembly GCA_007258455.2 of Sequoia sempervirens. NCBI lineage: Eukaryota > Viridiplantae > Streptophyta > Pinopsida > Cupressales > Cupressaceae > Sequoia > Sequoia sempervirens. Next base: position 49,554 of record VDFB02348516.1, read on the forward strand.
AATATTTATGAATTACTTTCAAGAATATCATTGATTTTGGTTGGAGACCTCAGAAAGTTACCACCAGTTAATGAAAAACTAGCATATAGCAGCAAAAGATGAGCTAGAATACTATGAGATGAATTCACAAATGTCATTAATTTAGATCACATTTTCAGACAAGATGGATTAAACAATGATCAACAAATATTTTGTCAACTTCTAGCAAATATTAAAGATGCAACCCTACTATAGATGATTGGATACTTCTAATGGCAAGAACTAATACAAGACTTGATGCAATAACCAATGAATATTTTGAAAACAATATTAATTTGTTTTCAACAAATGAAAATGTTCACATCCACAATAGGAAAAAATTATACTCACTGGAAAAACCAGTTGCATGCAAGGTTCCAACAAAAAATGGCACTAGCAGTGTAATAGAAGAAGGCACGAACTAGATATTGAATTATTATTGAGTATAAATGCAAGAGTTATATCAACATCAAAACCGTGGATACAAGCAAGCCTTGTAAATGGAGCTCTCGAATTGGTTCAACAAATTATATATAAACCAGGAACATGACAACCACAACCACCAACATATGTATTGGTCAAATTTGATAATTACTCTAGAATACCTTTCGACAATCAACATCCATTTATTGTTCCAATCACAACAATTCAACAAGGAAGCTCAATATAAATACCATTAAGATTAGCTTGGGCACTAACAATACACAAAACACAAGGTTTAACTCTTCAAAAAACAACTATTGATATAGGCCCAACTAAAAGAACATGATTAATATTTGTGGCAATTTCTCATGTCAAGTCTATACAAGGACTACACATTATGCCTCCATGAACACGTTTGACATATATGAAAAAATGAAGACAGGAAAGAAAATTAAAAACATAAAAGCAGAAGAAAATAGGCTTAAAGCCTTAGAAATTAACTAATGTAAATTCTATACTTATGTTTTCAATACAATCAACATTTGCATAAATAAAATGCATTCTTCTTTATTTGAATAAATTAATAATTAATAATTCTATTTCATAATTGTTCTCCATTCAATACAAGTTAATCTCTCTCTCTCTCTCTCTCTCTCTATATATATATATATATATATATCTTCAATTACTATAAATTAAAATAAATCATTATATAAAACATTATAATACATTCCATTATTATTCCAATTAAAATTATATTTATTTTCATTTCATACAAAACAAAAATACATAAAATTAATTTAATATAAATTTCACTATTTCAACTTCTACGTAAATAATTTAAATAATAAAATACAAACAATAATGCATATATAAAATAAAAAATATATTAATAATATAAATACTCCCAAAAATTCATATGCTCCACTAAGATATCTCTCGGCGTTATTAAGATATATTATTGAATAAGATAACTAAGTTAGTATTTTAACAATAATACTCATGCAAATTTTTATTATAGATATGTCATTATTTGAATGTTACAATTTGACTAATGATTATGCTTTGGGGTTATTATGTTGTGAAAATTAAGTAATTTAGGAGAAATTAAAAATATATATATTATTGAATAAGATAACTAAGCTAGTATTTTAACAATAATACTCATGCAACTTTTTATTTTAAACTATTTATAAATTTTATCTCTCTCTCTCTCTCTCTCTCTATATATATATATATATATATAGAGAGAGAGAGAGAGAGAGAGATTATGCAATTAATACCATCTTTTATTTTTTATTCAATCAATTTAATTTTCAAAAACATGAGACATATCTTTATTTTTCTCATAAATTTATTTCCACAAACGTAAAATCATGTCATATTTTTTTTAATTTCCCCTAAATTGTTTAATTTTCACAACATAATAACCCCAAAGCATAATCATTAGTCAAATTGTAACATTCAAATAATGACATATCTATAATAACACAATATAATTATTAATGCAAATATGAATCCAACTACATGTGTGTGTGCATGCATCGGGTTCCATCATACTATTCATTTATTAAGTGGTTAGGATACGTCTACTTCAGCCATGTTCTTGTCTTCAACAAGTACCTGCACTTAGTCGCACTCAGATTGTCATCAGTAGGTTAGTCTTGAAAACCATAGTCGAAGCACATACATGAAAATAAACTCATAATCATAAACATGATAGCCAATTTATACACACATACTGCTTGCAATGTAATGTAACATCAATAGAGGTAGTCAAATGGTGTTAGATTTCTTTAGAGTTCATAAAATGACTAGTTCTTATGATGACAGAAAACATATGTAACTTCTATTTTATTAAAATATAATATATATAGGCTATATGCCTTTTACAAAAAAAAAAACAATTTCAATTTTGTTTCTATGCATCCAAATTAACCATCAAATTTTACCAATCACGCACATATAAGTACCAAATACGTAAACAATCATAAATGATGTCCAATAGTCTCATCAATATACTGAATAATAAATGTAGCATAGAATTGAATGTGACATAAAATCCCTTCGTTGTTTGGTTCCACTAGACCTTTATCCTCTTTTTCCATCCATTCTTCTTTGAAGTCTAAATCTAACACACATGAGGAAGTTGCTTCCTAGTTGATTGCTTGGTTCTTTAAATTGATTATATATTTCTGACCCTTGTTCTCAATTGAGATTATATTATTTTTCTAGTAGTGATTGGCTTTGGGTACTACCAACAACCCCAACCCAACAATGTGTCATATGCTTTCTTTTGTAATGAAATGACCAAAAAAATCAACAAAAGTATTTGGCTTCCAATAATTACCTTTTGGCCTAGTTGTACTAAGTTAGGGTGGTCATTTACAATTTTTTTTACCTTTGAATTAGTGTGCTTTAGATAAAACAATGATTTTTGGGTGCCATCAAATTTGATCTAGTGGTTGTTAATTCATGTCAACTCATAATGTCATCCTATGTGGTTGTATTCATTATCTTTAAAAATCTCTTGCAAATACATGCCCTAATATTGAATAGTGTTTTCCATGTGGGATTGAGTCACTAATGACCTTATGGGCATGCAAGTAGGTAGGTGTGATTCTATATAAGGCAAAAAAATTTAAATTGTTAGGAGTCAAGGGTTGGGAATACCTCATACCACATGCCAGTTGGAAAGGTAGAGTATTGTGAATCATGGATGATGAATTCATGGAAATAGAGGGAAGTATAAACAAATAATCTTGATGAGATGGGAGATTGTTAGAAGTTTGGGGATCGGGGTTTAGAGATGAATCATACTTGGTACCACTTTGAAGGAAAGCCTACAACTCTAACTCCAATAGAATATATAAGGGAAGTTGTTGGGTGACAAAGTTGAGAGATGCACAAGGAAGAGTACCAAGTTAAAGGGATGGTTTAAAGTCTAGCTCTAAGAAAAATAATTAAGGAATTGATGAGATTTAAAATTTGGGCATAATATAAAACAAGCACATAGGTAGAAGGATGACTACAATGTTGAATTTGATAGAGAACTTAGTGAAAAATAACGAGTTGGGAATTGGGAGTTAGGGATGACATGGAAAGGGTACTCAAGGAAATGGGACTATAACAACTTGATAAGGAAAGATCGAAAGGCATGATGATATAAGGAAGTTCCAAATTTTGATGAAAATCAAAGACCTAAGTATTTAGTACAAACTTCCAAATATCAAAGCTTGGGATTATAGGAAAATAGTTTTGGGGAAAGCTCAAGTCTAAGAATTTGGTGCTTAAAATTTTCTAGGGTATTGGGTCAAGGTTTCAAGGCTCAAATGGATGTTATGCCAACATGGGAGGATGGTTCAAAATCTTTACTTAAGAATTTTATAAGGAAATTTATTGAGATGTTGCAATTAGGTGGAAAGGTATGTTGAGAGTATGAAGTCTGCAAACCTAATAAGGACAAAGGGGAAGGTATATATGGATGGGATGCATACCAAGATGGACAACCCTATAAGTGTGAAACTTTGACAACTTCTAGAAACCAAATGCAATGACCCAAATAGACCCAACACTTAGAATTTTAGGAAATTTTTGTAGACTTTAACCCAAAGTGAGGACATAGGGGAACACTTGAATACAAAATTTATTCATGGAAAACCCACTTATACTATCTTACATTGGTTATAAAAGGTAGGCTAACAAAAATCCATTGCAACACATGACAAAGAATAACATACTCCACTATTTTGAGGCTTATAAAGCTAGAATCTAACATTATCACTTGTTGGGGATGTGTGCCTCTTGTAGGCACAATGAGATCCCAATTTATCTTCAGGTGGAAAACCAAAAGATAGACCAAAATAGGACTAGGAAAAACTATACTTCATCTTGGCCAACAAGTGTCAAGACTACACAAAACATAACACAATATGTACATGAAAAATTTGGTAGTTACCAAATAATGCTAGTCTAAAGAATTATGGATCAAAAAAATCATCATACTTTTGGCCAAACCCTTGAGGTGGTATGCAATATCACACACCCCTTAGAAAATTCCCATGACCATGCCACATGCCATATACTTCTATGTCTAGAACATCTGGCATGCAAACTACTCATAATTTATACACATCTATGCATAATTTTGGAGTGTTAATCCAGGTGCTCTATGTTGATTATAGTTCCATCTAAGGAGACAACTCTCATTCTTCAAGCTTTTTAAATTTCACTTATGTCTCCTAGACCATAATAAAAGGTGGATACATCTTTATAATTTACTTCATTGAATTTTGTTGTATTTGCATGTGCACCAATGTCTTCCTATGATGCACATCTCCATTTATCATCATGTAGGAACCTATTGTTAATATAAGAAATTTTTCCTTCCCATCTTCATTATAATGCCTCACCTCAATAATTTCACAAATTTGTATTGTCACAAGTTCATCAAGCTTAACACACATTTAGAACAACTCATTAGGATCACACCTCAACTCCAAGCCAACATAATAGAACTAATAGAAACTAGATACATTGGGTATGCTATCAAGGTTGTATTGATAATAGGTCACTTGATCCTCCTTCCTCATATCTGATTGTTCCTTAAGTTAATCCTCTTCAAACTATTCATACTTCAATTCATTTTACATAAATGATTATCTCTGCGCCAATAGGAATTAGAGCTTATGTCACTTGATGGAGCTGCAAGCTCATCATAAAGTATTTTTTCTTATGTTTATTTATGTCATAAATGCTTCTACCTCTTTAGCACAAGAATATAAGTCCTCATCAATATCAATATAGTAAAAATCATTACAATCAATTGAATAGTAAAGAAATAGACCTTCATTATCACTTACACCATCAACAAGCATCATCTCTAAATATTTCTCTCAAAATTCACCAAATAAAAAAAATCCATACTTTGATAAACATGTATCCTTATTAGCATTTACATTAGTACACTCTTCACATTAATAAGAAGTCCCCAACTTATCTTCATGGGAGAAATTAGAACTAGCATAGATATAATCAAAGTCACTATTATCACAATCTATAGAACAAGGAATCTCCTTATGCATAAATTTATATTTAGGTTCCTCAAGTTAAGTGTTTGCACATATTTCCTCTTCCTCTTGATTTATATTATCATCAAGTGGATCTTTTCATATTTCAACTTCTGTGTCACACATTGTGTCTATACCATCTTCCTTGTAATCCTTTGCAACATGAACTTTGGTCACAAACTGATTACCCACTATGTTTCCTCCATAGTAGCATGCATCTTTATTTTTTCTACATGCTTCATTCAATTATTTTGGTATGGCACTCAAACTTTATTCATAATCCTCACAAATAAATCAATGCAATTTGAATCTTTGGATTTATGATGTGTAGGGATTTCAAATAGGGCATCCATAAACCTTGTGTAAAATTCATAGGTTGATTCTCCTTTATTCCTCTTAACATTAGAAAATGCTACGATAAAATACACATGATCAACCTCAATAATTTTAGACATTTTATCTACGACTCTTGTTTAAATATCATAAGTTTTAATTTTTCATCATACTTCTCAGTTTTTGTTTAGACTTCTTCCTTCTATAATGAAGGAAATTTGAGTCTAAAAACAGAGAGCTAGGTTTCTTTGAGATAAAATTTCATTCATTACACTAAAAATTAATTGACTAAATTAACTTCTTAAAGGGAAATAAAGTGGTAAAAATTTCTACTAATAGAAAGATAAATAAAATTTAATATCTACATAAATGAAAAGTACAAACATTAAGGAACATGGGGTCAAAATATGAAGGTCTCTACCTTGGAAACTATCACGTCATGTGAACATCCTTGCATCACATTGTCATCCTATACCAATCATGCTAGAAACTCCCATAATGCATGGCTTGAGTTCTATAATCTAACTAACCTACAAACACAACAACAAGAGTAAAATATTTGGGGTTGTTTGAGGATTTTCCTTAGTCAAACCCTTGATTTGGTGTTTCCACCTCAACAACAACCAATATAGATAGAGAGAAATGAAATGATATGTAAATACTCACTTCCCAAGTGCATTTGGGAATGTTTAGAGTTGTGAATATGTAATACTGAAAGTAAAATGAAATAAAAAGGGGATGTGATAATCCCAAGGTGCTTGAGGGCGCAAGATAAAATCAACAATATCATTTATAAGGATTGAGGAAGCCAAAGAGAACAAGAGATTTGTGAGAGAATTTTATGAGAGTGTTATAGCTAGTTGTAACTAGTTGTAGAGAGTTGTGTGTGAGCTTGAGAATGCAAGAATCCCAAGAGAAAGAGAGTTCACAAAATGAAAGTTCTCCTTTGGAAATGAGTTCAAAGGAGGGAAAATAAAGGGGCTAACAAGCTGTTTAGAAGAACATCGAGCCATTTCCATTGACTTGGAAAGGTGACAAGTGGAAAAATGCTTAGAAATGACTTGTGTGCAACAAAATGTCATGGGATGCTAGTGCTATGCGTGAACTTCTGCACTAGGCACTAGTGTCTAGATAATTTATGCTAAAAATAATGGGATACAAAAGAAACATAGGGATAACATAAAAGTGACATGAAAATTTGACCACTAAAAAGGAGGCTTGTGCACCTTGAGAAGGAAAAAGACTGATGTAAGGGTTGAAATGATTCTACAAAACTACTAAGGAAAATGGACACCAAAGTAGACATAAAACATAGGTGAAATTGAAAGAGTATACAATTTATGTCACTACACCTTCTCATACTTCTCTTGAACTCTTTTAGGACTTGGATGCCTCCTTGGTGGTTCAATCTTAGCAACATACATGTTCTTATTATCATAATTTATCTCATTTCCTATCCTAGGTTGCCTTCCTATAGGAATTATTTTACAACTATCAACACTTGTAGGTGCTTCTCACTATTGAAAACCTTAGGTTTTTCTCAATATCCATTTCCACATCAATTCTTGTTGGAGTGGTGTAGGATTTTTATTTCTCAATGAAAAACTCATTTCCTAATTGAATGTAATTATGTATAAAACTAGGTATATTGATGTATTCGATGTTGTATTTTTTGGAATGTCCATAGCCTTTATGAATCTCATATTTAAATTAGGTACTAAGTCCTCTTTATTATTTTGAATTTGAATGCTCACTATTCAATGAATTCACTTCAATTCTATCACCAAACTGATCTATGAATACTACTTTGAGCTCTTTCCATGAAGCAATAGAAATCATTAGAAAATTAGATCTAATCCATTGCATCTTCTTTTGGGGATTACATAAAAAAAAAACATTTTAATATCCTCCTCTTCAATTTTATATCTTCCATCAAATCACTAAATGCCTAAAGATGTTTATTTATTGATTGAGTTACTGCCATTGAACTTGGGCAAGTGGTCTCTAATTCCATTGGGAGTGGGGTTTGGATAAATTTTTTTTTATTGAATATAGAATACGCAACAAAAGGATACATCCGTTATTTGACATATCAGATATCAGCTTAAAAAAGCATAGGGCCTAAGCTGTGTCTGATCAGCAAAATTTCAACATATACAAGCTAATCAGCAGAATTTACATATCAGAATATACCACAAAATAGCATAACACGTGATTACACTACTGTGCACAAACAACAATAACCACTACCAATTTTACCAACTCCTGAGTCTGCTACATCTTGCTGAGGTCCACAAACATGCAAGGGTCCCTGCAGCCATTCGATCAACCACTGCGTTGTCACTCTCTATGTTGGTACTGCCGCACATAACTACTTAGATCTATAGGGCTGCATCATTGAGTTGTCCACTAAGCATGCTTCCCCCAGCTCCCTCATCCACAACGACATCATTAAATACCTTTTGAAACCCTCTTAAAGCCTTGAGAAAAATCCCTGATACAATATAATCATAATTCCAGTTATGTGCTCTTTTCACTTCTGTTTTGTGAACCACCTCGTCAGTTAACAGTCTCCTGAATTTAGCCATGTTAGCCTCCATCACCATTGTAACCTGCATAGCCACATTGAAAAAAATGAGTCATTTATTGGACTCAGTAAGCCCTCTAGCACTTCCTTGGAAATTTTCCTCATTCCTAGCCCTTCAAATGAACCAAAGGATCTTAGTAGTGAGACAATCCCAGAAAGCATTAGCTTCCTTATTTATCTTTTTATCACAAAACATAATATCACAGTATCTAATATTACCATTGCTATTCCAAATTAACAAATGATTACAGAAAATATTCCAGACCTCTTTTGCATAGAAACAGTTAAAGAAAATGTGTATTATACTTTCAGGAAACCTGCAGATAGTGCAAATATCAACATCATTATGAGTATGTTTAAAGGGAAGCTTGTGCAGCAATAATTGCCATCTGAAACAGGCTTTTTTTGGCTCCTCTAAATTCTGCCAAATTGCTGTGAGAGTTTTCCTCCACCTGCATTCTGCAAGTCTCACATCCCAACAAAGATTAACATGCTCAAGAATAGACTCTTGCTTGGTAAGCTCTTTATATAAATTTTTGGCCTTAATATCACATAAAGGCGATCCATCAAACGGGTTTGGATAATTTGGGATCCCATTGAACTAAAATATTCTATAACTTCAAGAAAATAAAGGTATTCTTTGACTAGATGAATTATGTTTCTTTATACCATTTATTATGATATTTGAATATATGTGGGAAAATCTAGAGTAGCATTCCATTTTTTGATCTATCCATAGTGAGAATCTAATTCCATTCTCAACATCCCCCATGACTTCTTTCAAAATAATTTAATAGGGCCCTACACCAAAAAACACCTTATCCCTCCAAATTCTTAGGCCTACCTATTATCAAACTTCGACATATGGGGCCTTCGCAAATATTCTCCTTTCATATACTAAACTTATGGCCTATAAAACCCCATATACTTTCCCAAAAAATGCATCTATATGCACAAACAATCACTTACCATACATATTTTATAAACACATATTATGATCATATTATAAAATATATATTGCATAATGTTTTATGTGATTCCCTTCTTTCCACACAATTCTAAATATAGCTAGGGAATGCAACCTTTTCCTAGGACCCTTAGACAATAATGCTTTCATTCATTTAAAATTATAATATGATGGAAAATGAAATACCTTGAGAAACTGTATGTCATACAAGTTCCTCCTCTGACTTTGCATATTTAAGCCACATGTAGTAAATAATTATTCAACAATATATGAGCAAAGTCACCACCTCTCTAAGAATATTGAACCTTTTAATGCATCATCACTTCATAGCTAAACTAATATTTTGATTTTAAAATCACTAATACAGTCAAGGTCTTCACTTTGTAAGCACTTGATGACTGACCCAAGGAAATATGAACCAATCCCCAACATAGTCACCAATTTGTTGGAATTCCTTTTTGCAGTAACCCCTGACACTAAGGTTCTTACCAAGATGCAGATAAGATGACCAAAAAAATTAAAATAAGGAGGAAATCTATCCTCAAATTAGGGGTTGGAAAAATGCAAACAAACAATAGGAAAATGAACCTCTTATGCACTTTAAACCTTGAGAAGCTTGGGAGGGTGATCCTAGAGATCCTTTCTAAATAAAAAAAATTAAAATACTAAATTAATTTCACATGCAATGATGAATTTGTATTTATCTTTGATAAAATTTCTTTAGGGAGGATTACTACACATATAAATCACACATCTTTTAGGAAATCGAGTTAAATGATGCAACATAAGATGAAAATTGGTCACTAGTCCATGTAGATGTATTCTTGGGTAGTTACATAAAACATCACTAACCTAGAAACATAACACTATACATCATTCCTCTAGTGATTTTTTAGTCATAGGTCCACAATAGTGATAACAAAATTTAGAATACTAGATTGTGCATAATGGCAAGTCATTAAACTAAAAAAATTATTAAAAGTGTAAAATAAGTTTTTTGGCTTTTAAATAATGTGAATGTTTAACTTTCAATTATTTCATCAATGCCTACTCCTACAACATAGATTCAAATTTGGATAAAACCCTGATAATAGAACAAATAATACATTTTAGATGAGTCTAATGTACTTGACTTTATCTTGCAAAGCCTAGACCGTTAACTGCCAATTTTCCTTTTATTTTAAAGATACACCTCTATTTTAATAATCCATGACTAGCTCAAAATTTTCACATATCAATATTCAAAGGTTTTTCCCCTAGCATACACTTGCATAAACAAAATTATCACATCCCTTAGGTGCAAAATCATAAATACCTAGTACAAAAAATAACAAATGTGAGCTTATAAATTCATTGAATCCCCTAAAAAATTTAAACAAAAGTGGAGACAAAATGTGTAAATAACATAACATTAATGTCTTCTAATGATTTTCTAAAACAACATACAATTCCCATACAAATCTAGAACTTATTTACATTTATAGTCACTAGTGCAAAGAAAGTTTACATGATAACCTAGACAAGCTTGCTAAAAAATATGAACAAAGGCCAACCCTTTACATAAAAAAATATAAATTGCAACTACAACATGACCCATAAAGAGAGGATGTGTCCACTTCATTTTGCAATGAATACCCATGTTCATTAAATCATATTCATCAATCCTTATGCATAAAAATCATCCTCTTAGGACTTGAAAATGCAGTTGCAAACATGAAGAATGGATCCCATTTTGATTCATTACCATGTTGATCATTAACAACCTTCATATTTGAGTGTATAGGGTAGAAGAGTTCCTATTAAATCTATAGGAAAGCAACCCTAAAAAGGCATGAATGCATTAGGCTCTATAATCTTCAATCATTATAATAAATTAGGGTTGGATATTTGCACTATTTTCACCTTTGAATATGTGTTTTTAGAGTAAACAATAAATTTTAGGTGTCATCAAATTTGATCTGGTGGTTGTAGGGCCATATTGACTCATAAAGGGAGTCGTGTGTCGTTTTCTTCATTATCACTAGAAATTGCTTGCAAATCCATGCCTAAATGATTAATAGTGTTTTTTAGCTGGGAAAAAAACTTTTTAGCAAGTTGCTACATCAAATTAGGTCATAAATGACCTTTTGGTCATGCAAGCAAGTAGGTGGGACTATATAGAAGAATATGTGAAAGTTTTTGCTATTGGTGGTCAAGAATGACCCAAACAGACCCAAAACTTACAAATTTAGGGTTTTTTTTGGTAGACTTTAACACATGATGAGCATATAAGGGATGACATAGGGTAACACTTGGATAAAATTTTGACTCATGGAAAACCCATTAAAACTATCTCAAATCAATTACAAAAGATGGGCTAACACAAATCTATTGCATCATAAGGGAAGGCATAACATAATCCACAATTTTAAGGCTTGTAAAGCTAGGTTCTAAAAAATACTAGTTTATATAAATTTAATATGCAAGACTATAAGCTAGTTAGAATTGATTTACTAGTTGGCACTCATATTACATTAGATATTGTATCCTAAGTGTGAAGATGATTTAGAGGACCCATTTAAAATATCTCAAATTGGTTATAAAAGGTGAGCTAATACAAATCCATTACAACATAAGGGAAAATCATAACATAATCCACAATTTTGAAGCTTGTAAATCTACCTACTCTAATAAATACTATTTTACCACATTTAATATGAGAGACTATAAGTCAGTTAAAGTTGCTTTACTAGTTCACACTCAAATTACATTAGATATATCTTTTAAGTGTGAAGAGGAATTTGATAATATGTCTAATGTGCCATATGCTAGTGCACTAGAAATTTTGATGTATGCAATGGTTTGAACTAGGCTACATAAATTACCCAAGTAGTGGGAGTATTGAGCATGTTTATATTTAACCGGGGTAGAGAGCATTAGAATTATGTGAAGAGTGTGTTAATATATTTGTGTTGTTTTTCTTATTATTGTTAGGCTTATTCTAGTATAAAATTGTGGATAAGTCATTGGAAATACAAATATTTGTTGATGCAAATTGGGTAGGTGACTTAGTTGAAAGTCCACTAGTGGTATGTTTTCTCTTTGTTTGGAGGTGTAGTGAGTTTGATGAGTAAAATAAATCCTATGGCTGATTTCTCTACCATAGAAGTAGAGTATATGTCTGTTACACATGCCTCTAAGGAGGCGATTTGGTTACAAAGAAATATTATAGGTATTGGTTTTGATTGTGGGATTGTTAGAATTAGATGTGATAGGAAGAGTGTTATAATTTGTTTGGTAAAAAATCCTATGTATTATGATCATACTAAGAATGTTGATGTTCAGTATCACTTCGTATGAGATATGGTTGAGAAAGGTAAGCTATTGATAAAAAAATATTGACACTTTGGATAATATTGTAGATTCTCTTATGAATCCAATGACCACATACAAGTTTTCTTGGTGTAGGAAGGCCATGGGCCTTGACACTTGTACTTAATTATATTTATTTTACCTATGGATGTATTTTTAATTTATAATGTTAATTGAGAGTAATGGTAGGATTAAGGTTCCATTTACTTTTCCAATATATGTATTATTCATGTTTCTCCAACACTCTTGAAAATTTCCCTTGGACACAAGGTATAATTACAAATTAATTCTATAATTTAAATCATCTTAGAATCTTTATATTAATTTTGACTACATTCATAAAGAAGGTGAAGTTGGTAGTGGTGGTTACATACCTATTTTTAGCAAATCTCTCAACTTGGATGTGAGAATTGAGTATTGGATGATATTAAGTGTTATTGGTGGGCCCGATATGATTTGGGTGATGATTTTGGATGCCCACCTTAGTAAACGAGCTATTATGAAGGATTTACAATTCAAAGTTGTCACGCATTATTAGTAAAAACACTATTTTTGATGTATGATTTATTGGGAGTTACATTTACTATTCTTATTAGATGAGCCTCTTCATTTTGGATGTGGTAAAAATTGTTTCATGAAACCATTTGTAGTTTTCCTCTCCCATTTTTCTATAAATTGAAGGCATGAGAGTAATTTTATGAATTATTTTACAAGCACTTAAATGCTACTAAATTGAAGACATGTAAGGAGTAAATGAAGGATATTGTATTATACTCTTGTTTTTTGAGATAATACAATATTTTCCTCTTTTCCTTAGTGGATTTTTTTCTCAAAAGGGTTTCTCCACATTAAATACAATGTTATGTGATTTTTTCATGGTGTTAGTTATTTCTTTTGTTACTAATTTTACATGATCATGTCTCCATTTTGACATATCAGATTTATAGTTGAATTTCATATTTCCATATTATAGTGGTTTGCCTTAATTTCTATCAATGATGAAAGTAATAAAAGAGTAGTTGAACATGTTGTGATAGAAGAAGAAGATAGAAAATAAAGAATGGTAGAAGTAATTTCCAATATTGGTGAGAAAACTAGAGTAGATATTCCTTATTATGGTAGTAATTTGAATCTTGAAGAATTCATTGATTGGATAACTAATTTAGATGAGAATTTTAAGTTTGAAGATATTTTTTTATTATGATAGAGTAAATTTTTCTAAGACTATGCTAGAAGGTCATGTTATTTTATGGAAATAAGTTTATTTGTAAAGGAATAGAAAAGGAAATCCTAATATTGAAAAATGGGATTCAATGGTATATGAGTTGAAAATTGAGTTTATTATTATAAATAATTGGTTATAATTATTGTTAAGGTCATAATATTTGATACAAAAATATATGTGTGAAATATTATATTAAATAATATTATAGGCTAAAAATAAGAATGGGTCACCGTGAAGATAATAAAAACAAAGTGGCTAGACATATCAATGACTTAAGATGGTCTATTCAATAAGAGTTCAATATGTTGAATGCAAAATATTGATAAAGCATTACAATTTACCCTACAAGCTAAATATAAGACAAACATAAGATTTTATAGAAAACAAAACAAGCAAGGAAGAGACCTGGTAGATTCCCAAGAGGAAGAAGTCAAGTTAGTAGTAGAGAAATATATGGAAGAGGTAGTGTCCAATATCCTTTAGAGTAACTAGTTTTAAATTTTAAATATATGGAAGAGGTAGTGTCCAAGATCCTTTAGAGTAACTAGTTTTAAATTTTAAATTAGAATTCATGGAGTATTTGAATGCAAATAGTCACAACGAGGATATGATAGAAGATATGATATAACCACAAGAGCATTACATGTGGATAATAAAAATTATTGAATTGGCGAACAAGAAAGTTGCTAGAAAATTGGGAGTCATTATTGCAAAACCTTAGAAGGAACCAATGCAAAAGGAAAAGTTTGTTGAGTACTATATATAAATTTGGAGGTAAACTTTATAAGGTAATAATTGATAGTGGTAGTACTAATAATCTGATTTTAAGAGAAATCGTAGAAAAATCGAATTTGAAAATGATAAAACATCCAAATCCTTATAGAGTGTCTTAGTTGCAAAAGAATCATAAAATTTTGGTTAGTGAATAATGTCTTGTGAAATTTTTGGAGTTTATGAAGATGAAGTTTTATATCATATCATGTTTGTGGATATTTGTTATGTTTATTGGATAGACCATGATAATTTAATAGAAAAACTATACATGATGGTAAATATATTACATATAAGTTGATGAAAGATAGAGAAAACTATCTACTTTTACCTCTAAAGAAAGCAAGTGAATGAATAAATGGTTTTTCTAGAGTATTGCTAGTAAATACTAAGCAATTTTTAAAAGATCTCAAACAAGAGAGTTTATTTTGATGTTCTTCATAAGTGTATGTAGTAGAAAGAACTGCAATGGTATATGAGATATTATAAATTTAGATATTTATATGTTGTTGGTAGAATGCATTCACATTGTTTTCAATAATATCATAATGGGGGTTACCATTGGTGAGGAGTATAAGTCATCATATAGATCTAATTCCAAGAGTAAGTTTATGTAACAAGGAAACTTATAGAGTGACACTAGTTGAAAATGGAGAGTTAAATAGACAAGTTGAATAATTGTTGCAAAATAGATTGATTAAAACATATTAAGTCTATATGTAGTACTAGTAGCATCAACACCAAATAAAGGAGGGTAATGAAGAATGTGTATAGATTTTAGTGTAATTAACAATATCATTATCAAATATAGATTTATATTACCAAGGATTCATTAATTTATGGATTTATTGAGTTGTGTAAAATAATTTAGGAAGATACATTTGTAGAGTGGATATTGTTACATCAAAAACAAAGGAGATGAGTTGAAAAATATATTTAAGATAAAATATGTTTGTATGAGTGATTGGTTATGCTATTCAAATTGATTAAAACACCTGGTACTTTTATGAGGCTTGTGAATGAAGTAAAAATTTGTTGTATATTTGGATGAAATTTTTATTTTTAGTAGTAGTCAAAAGGGACACTTGGAGCATATTGAGCTAGAATTACAAAAATTAAGAGAAGAAAAATTGTTGATGAATCTAAAGAAATATAATTTCATGCAAGAAGAGATGGTATACCCAGTTTTGGTTATTTTTATGGATTAAAGATGGATCCTAAGAAAGTTAAAGCAATTATTGAATTCCCTACATCAATGAGTATTTTTTAGTTAGATGTTTTCATGGTTTAGCAAGTTTTTATATGGATTTTATTAGAAAATTTAGTAGACTACATGCACCAATTATTGAAACTATGAGATGAGATAAAAAATAATTAAAGTGGACTATTCTAGCTAATAAAAGTTTTAAATTTTGAAGAAGAAAGTGATTAAACAATATATTTTATCTTTACCAGACTTTGACAAGTTATTTCAAGTTGATTGTGATGCAAGTGTGATTTCAATCAAAGTGGTTTTGAGTCAAGAAGGAAGATCTATTGCACCCTCAACCTCAAAATCCCCCACTTCAACACTCTCCACGTCATTTCCCCCATCCTAACACCCTCCACCTCAAAATCGCTTGTCGAAAACCCCCAACCCTTCCACTTGATGAGGCTTGATTGTGAAAACATCACCAAAAATATAAACATAATTCAAGAAAAAATAATTTGATAAAAAATGAGCCTCATATGCCCCCACCTAGCATAGTTTACATCTTCGATGCAAACTATTGTTGATTCAATCAATTGATGTAGATTTAGATAGTTTCCACCATTGGAGGGAGGAGAGGAGGTAATTCTACACTCTTGTATAGAGAGATTGTAATGCCTACTGTTAACCCAAAGGACAACAAAACACCACACATTTATTTTTGTTTTGTTTGAAAGTGATACATTGTATAAGATAGAAATGTACAATCTTAATATAAAAAGCAATTATGCGTTATCTACGTCCTTTGGGGTACATGGAATGGTCATTACAAACACTAAACCTTTATCCAAATGAAAGCGAAAGAGAAACATAAGGATAACATACATTCATCCATAATTATAAGAGAGATACAATATCTAATTATGATTCAACTCATAGTTTCATGTTACAATTGTGGAGCATATTTCTACAGATACAACACATCAAAGATACAATGGAACATTCAATAGAGCTTCCCTTATATCATCAGGAAGAATACATTGAGTACATAAATGAGGTTTATGGTACAAAAGGAAGGAAATTCTTCATCCAAGCAAAACTCTAGAATTCTGCATTCGTATCTGTCTCACGAACACATCTTGGGAACCCAATGGGTGCATAGCAAGTTCCACCCGACCATGTGGGCTCGAAGGTCCACCCCCCGTGCTAGGAAATGACAAGAAAGGGTCCACATCCAACAAGATCGAGTAAACAAGACTAACATCAACACTGACATAGAACAACATCCCAAAGTACATCAACAAGTACCTTGACAAGTACATCAACAAGTACATCAAGTAGTATATCGACAAGTACATTGACAAGTACATCAACAAGTACATCAACAAGTACATCGACAAGCACATCAACAAGTACATCAATAAGTACATCAACACTTCTAGAGGCTATCAAACAAAGAAGGGTAAACGGATACTATAGGAGAGTGTCATGGCATGGCCTTACATGGATTATCCAGACAACCTATCACAAGGTACTGCCTCCATCTATGGTTATCCAGGTAGCCTATCTCAAGGCACCGCTCCATAGGGTGACTCATGAGGGACCACTTACCTTTCGTGAGGACAAGGCAGTGATCTTACCAACCAGGTCTTCTCATCCCATCCTTAGTCTGTGAAAGCACTAATGGTATGGGTGAGGCACATCATTAATCTTGTTTAATGTTTTGGCTACCCAAACCCACTAGTTTATTAATTATATTATCACTTGTTTAGGAACTCTTCCATGGGTTACCCTAACAACCCCTTTGTGTGCCAACCCCCATGAAGAGCCACCGTCCCCAACAGTTCCACAACAAAGCTCACAACTACAAGGGGTGTGCCAAACATAAAAGCCATAAAATGCAAACACATGCGAGGCAAGTACCATCTCGCTCATAATCACCACCAAAATGCAAGGAAGTCATGGAACAAGGTACACCCACAAGCTCAAAATAAAATCACAATCAATGGAATCCAAAGGTCCATTCACGAGATTATTCAACACACATAAAAGGTTCCCATCACCTCTGGAAGTCTAACAACATATCACCCATGGCTATCAAAAGGAAGTAACTTAAACATTTGGGTTCCCATCATATCCAAAATATATCTAGACATAAAATTACCCAAAAAGTGAAATAAAACAAGAGGGAAATATGAACAACAAGGAATCACTAGTATGCATAAAGAATCAATTCCAAATACTCAGGGTAAATAAATAACTATCTAACCTGTTCAAGATAACTATAAGTTTCCATTCCCTTAAGCGTATACACAATTCAGTTCTACTAAAGATAATGTAGAGAATAATTAATTAATTAACTACAATTAAATTTATTTCCACCATAAAACCCTTTAATTAAATACGCACTATGAACTCTACATATGAGAGCTATCAAATCTACTTTAATTTAAAATAATTAAAATTTAATAATAAATTTAATTCAGATGCAACATATTTGTTTTAAACAAATAAATTTCAGCTAAATCTATTAGTAAAAGAATTTGTAAACAATTTTAACTTTAGATAACCTGCAAATAAAACTAATTTTAAATACACTAGCCCAATATTCACGGCAGATACAAATTTTACCATTTAAACAGGATAATTCAAACAACCTACTTCACATTAAATAATATTTATATTCAATGGATAAAATTAATCTGATATTCAGTTTCCTACTAGTACTTTAATCTAAAGAAATTTGAGATAAAGATACAACCCAATAGATGGAAATTCATGATGATAATTTACCTTGAGAATTGCAAGAAAGTGAATTTGTAATTTACCTTAATAGTGAATAATAACTACCTATTAAACTCAAATGATCATATGTTTATCTTTAAATCAAAATTTAAAATTATCAATATGAATATTAATATTCAGCGATTGACAAATTCAATTTAACAAAGGATGTGATAGGGTAACATTCCTTTTCCAATATAAGCTAATAAATTCATTTATCTATGTTGAATATTAATATAAATAACTTAACTGAGCATAAGGAATTAAATTTTGCTATATAAATTCTTTATTGGCTCATCCGGAAAAATAAAAATAAAATTACCAAGTTATATTACTTGATTATTTGCCTATCAATACTTCCATTATAAAACAGAATTAAATCAAGGTTCCGTAATTATATTTTCATACACACGTAAAACACACCTATATATACAGAGTAGATGACATATCACGGAATAAATATACATTTATATCAATATATATTATATGTAATAAATATATATATATATATATATATATATATATATATATTAATTAAGTCCCTCCCCTTACTCTTAAAATCCTATTTAATAAAATACTTTTAAATATACTTAATTTCCTCCTTAAATCCCCTTAACTATTGATTCGATAAACTATCTTTTATTAAATCCCCCTCTTTCTTTTACTCTGTCCTTTTTAAGAGTAGAGGTTTTAACAAACTATAAAGTGAATTCATGGTTTTCTTAAAGAAAAGAATGATTTTCATTAAATATGGAAAGGAGGATAAAAAAGAATATCTACACAGTAAAAATAAAATTATTTTGGTAGACAATAAGCGTAGCATGGAGAAGGCACATCAAAAAACTGGCAGAATACCTCAAAGAAATGTGATCTCAAAAAATGAAATGATTGCAAGATAAGTACAAGAAGATGTTTTCGGGTTTCAAAATTTTGTAGTTGCAGACAGGTAACTCCAAAACACAGATTTATTCATTGTTCCCTGCTGACACTGAGGTTGCTAAAGATGAAGGGCCAGAAAAAGCTACTGGGGTTAGCTCCAGCGTATGCACTAATGTTGCATACTCATATATTGACGATGATGATAAAGAGAAAATGCAAATAAAACAAAAGATGTTAAGGCTGACTTCAATGGAAGAAAATAGGCATCTCAAGGAATACAAATATCAGGTTAAAACTTTGCAACTTCTAGAGCTATGGCTGAGACAGGTTGACCATGGCAACAAAGATTATTTAAAATTCTACAGCCTCCTAAGTTCAAGTGTTGTTGTTGTGATAGGACAACAATGGAACCAAAGAGATTATTTAAGCCTCTACAAGATTCTATTCTCAAGTACAACAAGTGTGACGGATTGGAAAACTATCAGGGAGATTATACATCAATAGAGAAGTACCCAAATTCCATTGGTAAAAGCAATAAAAGGGTTTTCCACCATCGAGTGGAAAGGGTCTAAATTAAAATAGTACCTTGACAATATTTTATTTTAAGTGTTGCAACTACAATAGGTTGACAATAAAATCAAGAACGTTATTTAAACTTTTAACTTCCTATCTGTTTAAGTGTTGCAATTGAAAACAGTTGACAATGGAATAAGAGAGATTATCAATTTACCCTAGAGTAATCTCCATGAACCTTTAACCTAAAAAAGGTGATATATATTTATTTATTGCACAAAGATTGGAGAAATGCGGAAACACATTCATCAAATGCAGCCAAGTCAGAAGTAGAAAATTTTATTTTACAGTGAAAGAAGAAAACCCCCTGAAATCTATGTAGGGTTAATTCAGTGGAAAACAAATAATTGCATTAAGAAGTTAAACTTTTATTGACTGAAGTTTAAAATCTAGAATTCAACGATTAAAAACTCAAATTCACTAACCTGGATTTGGCAGTCTGTGACATAATCTTCCCTTCTGAAAAGTTTCTCTTTACCCTCTGTGTTTTCCGTAACTCCCCTTTTTCCCATTTTCTCTCTTTTTAAATTCCAGAACATTCTTTCCAATCTCGATAAGTAAGGTACAGGTGTCCATCAACACAGTTTTCAATTTTACACCCAAGACCTAATATTTATCTTGTTTAACACTTGGAGGAATTTTGTAAATCAAGAAATCTACCTTTCTAATCTTTATTGCTGTGAAAGGTTTACAAGTTAGCTTCAATATTTTAATTATATCATGCTTTCCTCGATTTTACCCGACTGAGTTGCTCTGGATAAATCATGCTAACTCAACTTAATAAAATCTCGGGTGGGTAAAACTTTAACTATTTAAATATATGAATGTTTATATAATTATTATTTGCTATTTTATTTTTTTATTTTTTTATTATATTTTTAATATATATATATATATATTTATTTTTATTTTTAATAAATCCTTCACTTTAGATGTAATATTTTATTACATCCCTCTAATAATTTAAATTTAAATTTAAAATTTATCAAATTATTTAAATTTAAACTTTAAACTTTAAATATCCATCATTTTAAAATACAAATTTGTATTCCATTTGTGTTTCAATATAATTATAACCTTAACATTAATTCAATATTTTTAATTATTAAGATTCCCTTAATAATTTAATAATTTAATTTATTACTATAATTAAACTCATATTATAAAAATGAACTATGAAGCTCAAAACAAGGACCAAATGAACATAGCAACAACTATGCCTGATACTAGAAACACATCAATTACCAATAATGATACACATCCAAATAACACGGTAAACACATCAAGAATTACGACTTGAAACGATCAACATGAAACAGTACAATACCATAACAGGACGAAATACTGACAGACGACAGACACAGACAGGGACACTTCCTTGTCAAATCCTTAAACCATGTCATAACCATTGGGTATGTTGGGCACGCTCAGACCCGATGGTGCGGGTGGAGTCAGTGCCTGGTACCTGCAGTCCTGCATAAAAACAAGTGTTGGAACAACATATATATATTTCTAATGTGAAACACATTGTGAGAGAGAATTGCAGTGTGGCAGGGCGCTCACGAATGAGCGATGCAACACTGTCCCCCTCACACAAACCTCAAACATCAGCACAACATCATACATAGCATGAAATGAGTATTAAACAATTTACATAGTCACACAATATAGCATAATCAGGAAGGATGGTACCATGCATCATTATATTATCAACATCATAAAACACTATCATGTGTATCCAAGCAAAACACATAAGCTCAAATAGGAAAAACAATCACCCATGTAATCTCGAGTCTAACAAACGTAAACAGTATCCACATAGTAACAAAAGAGAACAATATCATGAGGGGCTGCTTTGTAATTGTTGCTTCTTGCTTGTTCATATCCTCTTGTGACTGGAGTGAACATGTGAACATGGTTTTATCCTCCTTAGGGCTTCCACATGTTCAGCTAGAAGTCCAAACTTCTAGACATGATGACTGAATTTTATCTTTTCCATGGTCATTTGTAGGCTGCAAGTTGCAAGTAAATGTTTCCTCTTTCTTCTCCATCCTTTCTTCAATGGTGACTTATGAGTTTTCTTCATTCAAGAATGTTCCTACTGGCTGCAGCTCCTTACTCTTCTCATTCATTTCAATTTCTGACTTGTTTTTAAGACAATACTCTGATTCATCACGCTTAGCGTCGAATACCTCTTGAACTTGCCCTTCTTTTGACTCTGATGGAGATTCATAATTCATTTCTTCTTTTCTTCTTCTTATGCAATACCTATCAAAAGATTCAGTAGCCTTGACCTCTTCAGTGTCACTTGAGTATTCATCAAAGATTCTGATAACCTCCTCATACACAGGTATAATTTTTCTTGTCAAAACTAGATATTCTTGAAATGTCAGAAGGTTTTTCCTCTTTTGATATCTGTTATACCACTTGGCAATCTTAGTGGCAGCAATTTCATTTTCTCTTTCTTCCATTACTAAAAACAACCTTAGTATCCCATAGGCTAGTAGGATTTTTGTTCTGATACCATTGAAAGATTCCCAACCAAAACTGATTTGATTTTTTCTGAGTTTTGACCTTTCAAAATCTTTGACCAGCGTATAGGAAGGCTTATTTTGTTTTGTTTTAGGTTTTTTCCATTTTTTTGGTGTTTTGAGTTTTATGCATATAGCATGACATAAACAATTGCTGGAAATAGAAGATAACTAAAGAATACAATAGTTCTATTACTAAAATATTGAAATTACATAAACGTGGGCTAAATGCAACATGCCCATTCATCCATAGACCTGGAAATGAACTATTACAAGGCAGAAATAAAATTCTCAGGTCTGATATAATTCTGGGTCAGCAAATTTGAGCTCTTCCAACTCTAAATATGACTCCACAATTTAGCTCTAAGTATGAGATGATTTCTTTTAAATGTTGTAAGTGAATGTACAGCTCTAAAACCCTCAAAAAACTCCACTTGACACCTAGGGTTTGATGCCTAAATTCCCAATGGTGTATGGATGACTGAAATATTGTTGTAAGATGGTAGAAATGTCCTCAAAAAGGGCTGATCTGCAGCCTGATAAGAATTTATGCCCTTCCAAATGACTGATCTGCAATACCCTTCCTAAATAAATGATGCCAAACTGATAAGAAAGCTTCTCTATGATGTTTTTTCCTTCTAGAATGTTGGGGCTACGTCCAACACTCCCTTATCTCAAGAGTTTTTGTTCCTAGAAGGCCAAATCTGCATGTAGAAACCCTTCTTGAGCTCCAACCTGCAAGCTACTCTGAAAATATAAACTCATCATGTGTCAAATGGCAGCCTCAAACTCATTTTATAACTTTTTGACTTCCTCCAAAAGGGTCAACCCCTTTTTAGGGTTTTTAACATGGCAACCTGAATACTTTTAAGTATTTTTAATAAAAATTGCTTGGTCTCCTCATGCTAGGTGTGGCTTTTCATTAAGCCCCCCTTTTTAATCATTTAAGTTGCTTTTAAAGCTCTCAAGTTATGTCTCTAGGCATCATGGCACAAGGGGGGTGAACTTTTCACTATTCATCTTCTAATTCCCTGTTACTATTCACCCTTTCACTATTCCATTAGAGCCAACTTTAATATTTACAAATTATTCCTAAATTCATCCTTTGAACTCCAAACTGAGGGCTCAAAAAGCTCCCCGCAAGGCTCCGCAACCCCCGGTTGGGTCCCCTAACCATACTACTAACCTACAAGAACCCTAGTAGTAGGCCAACCTCTGCTAATATCCGAGTTGCCTAAGGAAGGGACATTACAAAAGATATGGGTTTTGGGAAAAGGCCATTGTTATTGAACCATGATGCGAACCATTGCAATCCAAAACTTACTAGTTACATCACATTTACAAACGAAGGATATTCAACTAATTTGTGCTTTTGTATATTCATAAAGTTGCTGAAAACGCAAAGGAGGCATCCCACTACAACGGTTCAATCAATTTAGATTTTTTGATAAGGTCACCAATATTAGATCATTGTAAGCTCAAAACTCTATGGAGACATCAAAGACATCATAATTTTGCAATACATTGACACAACCAATTTGAATTGTGAGATAAAGCCTCCAAACCCTCTATGGAAACATGACTTTTACCAGATAATCAATATTTTAAATTTAAGTAATACCCAAGAAAAATAATTCCATACAAGCAGCTACACACAAAACTTACATATGGGACTGATTTTCCACTTCTGACTCTCCTTATTCCATTTGAAGAGGACAACCTTTGCCCCTTCAGTCAGCTATGTAAGTTTAGCATTGAAAAATAAAAATATTTTTAGCACAAGAAACAATCCTCACCCATAAGATAGACCCAAAAATCTGAGTTTATCACAATCAATTTATTTTGTTCTGCCTCAAACCCCAAACGGAAAATTCAAAACTCAAAGCACCATTTTACCTCTTCCACGGGACAAGCTGATCAATGAGCATCAAATGACTTCAGGCTATAGCTACAAGTTTCCTTCAGTGTTCGGATTTGGTTTTGTGTGGTGTTGGTCTCTGCTCCTTGAAGTAGCGAGGAGAAACCCTTCCTTGCGAAGGATAAAGGTGGGAAATCTTTTCACAGTTTCAAATATTCCATTTTATTGTAATGAGATTTTCAAATGGTGGGGAAGAGGAAAATGGGGAGCGCCCAAATAAATGGACTTCAAATTTTTATTTGTGTGACTAACTATTTAGTCATTTTTATTTGTGTAACTAATTATTTAGTTGTGTTTTTTACCGGACGATCAAATTAGTCATTTATAGCTATGTTGCAAAAAATTACTAGAATTTAGACATTTTTAGTTGTTGTCACTAAAATTTTTAGTCATGTAGTCATTTATTTTCCAAATTCTACTAGTGATTTAACAACTCATAGTTTAACACTTCCCTTTAAGGATATCAAGGTCTAGAATTAAACTCGACTGATTATTATTTATAAACCAACTTGAACGTCCTCGAGTTCATCTTATCAACTTAGGGACTAGGCTTATTACTCAATATAATTACCTTGGTTCTCACAAACCCATAGGAAGGCACTTCCATTTGAAATTTCCATATTAGATTCAATATTGAGGTTCTTGTACTAATAGATATCTTTTGAAGGACATCCAATAGCATTTATAAACTTGTTTTAAGTTATAATCATTGTCTAAATCCTACCTAATAAGGTTGGAACCACTATATCCAATAGACAATTCTATGAAAACATAATCCCATTAATAATATTATTAATATCATTCTTGATCTTTTAAATTCCTTTACCTTATGGTGCAACCCCACATTCTTATCATAGTCTGGCCCTAATAAATCATCCATTCTTCTCTGTCAATGTTTGGTGTCCTCTGGGTGGTGCTCAGCTGTGTCAGGAAATTAGTCAGTCAGTGGTAATCTTGATGGAATCTGGATGCACACACCACAAAACAACATGATAGATTGCATTTAAACCTCCATATAGAAAATTATATTGATTTGATTCGAAATGATTCAATGTTTTAAAAAAATAGGCTTGTGGGATGATATACATATGATTTCTTATTCAATTTCCTATTTTGATCTCGTGTGTTCGAATTTGAAAGAAAACGATAGCATGGTTAAACACATATATGTGTGTATTTAAAAGGAATGCTTAAAGGATAAGAATTTCATTTAAAGACTATTATTTGAATAAAATAAAAGTTTATTTTATGTGTTTGGAAGTGATTAAACACTATATTGTTATAAATGAAAATAATGATAAATAAACATATATATATATTCCATATAAAAATCGAATTTGGGATCGAAATTATTAAATGTTACTTCTAATTTCAAATAATATCGAAAGTGGACATAATGGACGAGTGGCCTGCATTCAAATTTAAGGCCAAGTAAAAAGCCGAGGAAAAGCTTCGATACAAAGGTAAATTAGTTTTTGTTGGCATACATGCTTGATTTTTCAGTGAGATCTATTTGAAAACTTGCAATTTTACCTTCAATAATGTCGATTATTTTTGAATCAATGATAAATCATTAGATATCTCATAAATGCTAGGGTATTTTTCTTAGAGTTAGGTCGTTATTATGTGAGACCGATCATTCTTTTTTTCTGTTCAATGATGCAAGAGCCTTATTGGCCATCTTTACATGCTCTAAACCCATGCATTTTCATTCTATCAACATATTGGTCGAACATGGTCGTGTCATGTTGTATCATTATTGCCTCTATCTGTAAATTCTTGCATGTAAGTCTATTTATCCAATCTCATGGCTAATCGGATGAAAATTCGATTAGCAGAAGTATTGTGATGTTTAAAATGATGTAAAAATCATTTATCATTTCCTCTAGGGAAACGACTATTTTACCATTGTTATTCTTTTTCACAATTATTGATCTTCCTATCATCTAGGCCGAATAAGGAATGTTGCACCCTTTGGGTGTATGGTTTTAGATTAGATCATAGAACAATAGTTCTTCGTTGTTGTTATTGAAGCAAGTCACATCGTTCTCTATGAACGATGCAGGAACGGTTATATTGTTCCATTATGTATTATGTTGTTTCAATCACTAAGATCGATTATTTGCATGTCATTTAATCACAGATTTAATCGTTCATTAGAACGACTCCCGTTATTGTTGCTTTCATGCGATGCTCAGAATGTTGTTTTACCGGTCCTTATTGCACGCATACTATCGTTCCCTAGAACGATATTTGAATTGTTCCATAGAACGATTACCATGAATAAATTTTACTAGCAAGCTATCGAACAATGCAAGCCAATAATCGACATTTAACAGGGTTCGGCTTTTCTTGATAATGTTAATGATGAAACCAAACAGTCATTTGATTGTTAGTCATTCTTATAAATGACAATAGCTTGAACTTATAACAGTCCCAATAGAGACACAAGTTTCTCCAAAACCCGAACAATAACATAAATGTTCCAATTTTGTATGTGTGGTATAAAACGATAGTCATGTCGTTTGATTCTTTTATTGTTCTAAAAGATGCTAGTACTGTTTAAATATTTGTATACCCAAAATGATAGAACATCGACTATTTACATGAAATACTAAATAGCTTGAAATTATTAATGAGACATATTGACACAATAACTTGTAATCTTCTGCAAACAATATGGATTTGAAACGAACAGTGTATTAATACGTAATAACTGTTTCAAACAAAACTGTTCTTCTTTCTCTAAAAAGGGCATTTTACATCCTATATTACAGTCAAATGATATGACAAATTTGTAGCATTATTTTGGAATGAAAGCAATTTGCTATAATGGTTTTTATTTCAGAATGTATGCAAAAATATACATTAACTTAAGTTGGCACATATATGTGTATGCACATAGACCTTCGTCTACGTACATACACATACTTGTGACATACCTTCTTTAGTTACTTGTTTAATTCCATTTTAATGAATACTAAATTATGATGAATGTAATCATGAGACATGTGTATGAATTGAATGAATAATGTATTGAATAGATCCAATTGAATTATTTTTCTAAATTTATTTAAGTTAAGGGAATAAGTAGACTAAACTACTTTTTTGTAGACTTGTGTGTAAAGATCACTCTCTTTGTTTAGTAGAACAACACCTAAGTAGACTAGAGCACCTTAGGGTAGATGCTGCTAGAGGGTAGATAGTTGCTCAAGAGTAAACTTATGTTGTTTGAAAGTTACCTTCCGGGATAGGTTTCGAAAGGGAGTACAAAGGGTATAGGTTTTGCTTTGTCCAAAACCTATCTTTTGTTGTTGCAACTTAATTTCAATGCTTGGCCAAGCAATTAGCCCTTTATGTATGTATGGACTTTGTGATAACACTCTTTGCCATTCCTAGCATATATCTTGCATTTTTTTAATTATAGATAGAGATGCATGTTGATGTTTGGGCACACACTAGATTCCACCTTGCAGATTGTTCTCTTGGTAAACTTTTGTGCAGTGTTGGGTATTCTTCAAGTAGGAAGAATTCCGGGGAAGTGTAAGCTTCATGGTTGGGCAGTAAATCACTTCAGCCATGTTCTTGTCCACCAAAGGAGGCAAGTGTCAAAAGGAAACCTTGGACGTTTTCAAGTAATCAAAGGACTATGATGTAACCTTGATGTAAATTGTATATTGTATTGACTTTGTGGCCCTATGAGCCAAGTCAACTTGGATATTGTAATTTGACATTTGGAAATGAATATATATATTTGACTCATATTTTAATTAGACATGTGATGCTATGGTTGAAAATAGCTGCTAAGTTATGGACTTTTAAAATTTATAGTCATAATGTCATTTGGAATAATAAAATTAAGCAATAATTAGAATGGGTTATTACACTAAACCTGACCTTAATGGTCATTACCACCTATATCAAAGTATACTATGTAGGATTTATCTCATAACTTAACCTCAACTACATTGTCAAATTAAACGATATTTGCGTTCTAATCGGTATAAAATTTATATAGCGATTCATTATAAGTATAATAATAATTTCAATATCAAGGCTCTCGTATCAAAGAGATTGATCGACATCATAAAGTCATATGAGATGTTTACCATGGTATCATGGATTATAAAAAGTACCGAGTTTCATTGTCAAATATATGGTTAGTTTATAGACTAGATAATATTTTCACTTATCACTTATAGATAAATACACACCAAGTGTTGGGTTCATACCAATCATTACAGAACGTTTGTGTACTAACATTCACAATATTCACAAGAAGTCATTCATACCATCATCTTAAATATTATACACAATGTCTGTCATGAGCATACCCCCATATACACAAGCTAATTAGCTCATACAGAGTACAAGTACAACATTGACTAGATCATACATAGATCACAAGTGCAACAATGACTAGATCATACAAAGATCACAAGTATAATAGTGACTAGATAATACACAGATCACAAGTACAATGGTGATTAGCTCATATGTACATCACAAGTGCAACCATAATTGACACATTTGCACATTGCAAGTACACAATGATTGTCTTATACGCATATCATATTTACATTAGCAATTGGATCCATCATATATCAAAAATACATAGTAACAAGCTCCATCATACTTCACATACACAACGACGAGCTCCAACATACATCACAAAGACATAGTAACGAGCTCCAACATACATCACAAATGCATAGTGACAAGATCCAACATGCATCACATACGCAAAGTGGCTGGCTAACACATCCACAAAGGCTGAATAACACATGTCCATGATGCATCCCAAATAGAAAGAATATCAGTGCACTACGCACTACACCGTGGGTCCTATCATTTCCTTCAGTCTTCTGCACCATTGGACAAATGGGAAGGGCATTCGGTGTATCCCATACTACACCATAGGTCCATCCTCAAATCCACAAGGCTAGGTATACAATCTAACAACTAGGAAGGGGATTTGGTGCATCCCATAAAACACCGCAAGTTCGTCCACCATCCCAAGGGTTTCCCCAAGTAGTGAACA